>CM060840.1:77315000-77425000 GCA_030762175.1 Metallyticus violacea | reverse complement strand
GACTAAGAACTAATCGATTCCCCAGGAGAAAAGAATAGGTTAAATAATTACGGCTTTTCTTCGGGTTGGGGGGCATTCGGCCCTTATTGACGGGCCGCCCCTGAATCTACTACATTAATGGATTCAAAGCCTTCGGTGCATCCAGAAGGCATTAATGCCACTCTTACAAAGATAAAGACTCCTATGGTTTCCAAGCACATGGCATTTCCTATTGTCTATCCTCAACATCATCTTATCAAAAATAAACTTTCTTCACCTATCTATAACTCCATTGCTTTTTATTATCCAGCTCCTATTATGGCTTACACATTGTTGCAGTGACTGCTGATTTGGTGCGGAGGTATAACGTACGTTGCATGGAGGCTTTAATACAACTGGTGGTTTGAAGTATCCCACCTAAGGAAACCTTGGGAAGTGTCAGTTGAACAGCAATCACCAAACAGACAAACGTGTGTCATATTTACTCTCGTGTGCTAAAAGTAAGAATTTTACATCAGGTATGCAGTCTTACTCTAAGAGAAATGTTGTAACAAGTTTCATAATGTGATCTAGTGGATAACAAGTGTTTAAATTAACAATTTTGCTTTCCTATTCATACCAAGCTGGTTTATAATAAGATCGAAGTTAATTTACATTTCAGTTTAGTTAGGTAAATTGTGGTATTTGTGAGCAATAGAGCCAGTTCTTGACATTATTACAACTTAATATCAAGATTGTAGATGTACAATGATATATTTACACCAGCAATGATGGTTTATTCTTAAAAATATTTTCTATACAACTCTACTTTCATCCTTATTTTCCTTAACTCACTTTTCCAAATAATATTCCTATTGTCTTAATATTATTATATTCTGTTTCATTCAACACAGTTCTTTATATTGTTTATGTATGTAAATTATTATAATTTGTACGCGTTACTTTATCTCCCTATCTTTTCGTTTCTTTACATTCTAATGCAGAGTGCAAGACTATTAATGTGTGCAAAGAAGGGAGGAAACATAGTCACGTATTGAAGCCTGGGGCTTAATTAGCAATTTCGGAATATATTAAATAAAATAATTGTCGTTTTAAATAATAGTATACAAATTGTACCTCGTTAGCTGAGAACAGTATTAACTGTATTAGCTTAATACAAGAACGATGTCGGGTTAATCATGCCAAGTGGAGCTATGACTGAGATTTAAAGTCGTTTCCGGCGTGAACACAGCGGAATTAAAAGAGTGCTCTATAACGTTCATAATAGCGTAAATGATTATACATTTTTGCCCATTACTGCAATTTGATAATACAGGTTAATTGGCTCTTTTAATTTTGAAAACAGGGCGTAACCGTCATATAAGGAATAGGGCTGGGTTACAGTAGGTTTGATCCCTCTAGGGTCATTAATTTTATTTAAAATTTTGTTTTTGAGGTCCCCGAGCTCTTTATTTTCAGTAATTTGATGCACTATTTCTTATGAAAAAGTAGTACTAGTAGACAGTGGTATTCCCCATCATAGTCCGGAGAATAGTACAACTTCCAGGGTAAGACATCTCCTGGAACGAAAACCGGAACCCAGACTTAAGGTAATTAGTTTTCATTTTGATTATGTTCAGTTGAAATAAATGGTGCATGTTTGAATTTACCATCTTCCGAGTTTTCCCCTAAAGTTGAGATTTAGGTTTTTTTTTTTTTTTTTTTTTTTGTGTGTGTTTAACGCTCGTTTTTACTACTGAGATACCATAGGCGGTGGACACTGATGATACACAAGATGAAATGATAAACTGGGAAATTATTTTCATTTTAAGAAGGAAACGTTCCAGGCCTAAGTTTAGGGTTTCTCCCCGGTATCTGCCATTAATGAGAACTGAGAAAAAACCTGGAAAAAACCTCTGTCTGGAAAGACGGCCCTTGCCGGAATCGAACCCAGACCTTCCGCTCACGAGTCCGCGCCTTAACGACCTCGGCCATCGTTGCGGTGAGATTTAGGTGACAACATGGAGAAAAAAAACTTTAGCTTGAGGAACTTAAGTATCCTGTTTTGCTTTAAACTAAAAGGATCTCGGATAAAGATAAATTTAAAATACATTTAATAGAATTTTTGAGGGTATATTAGTTGCTGTTGATGGTTTTTATTTGTTGTATTTACAGACGATCTTTAACATCTCAGGCCATCAGCGTCACATTTAATTCACGGCGTGAAACGGCCGACACATTTTGTTCGGAGGTCTCTTCTTGCAGGCTTGAGGTTCTTTTTCGTGCCGTAAATATACGATACGGGACCCACGGCCTAACTTCCCTTCCGAAGGAAATCACACTTAGGATTTTTTGACCGAAAAAATCCATCGATCTTGGGTTTAGGAGGCAAGTATGGTTACCACTACAGCGACAGGACCGACGCTTTTGATGGTGTTGACCTGAAAGCTGCTGTCAATATATTACAGTCCATTTCTTTAATTTAAGCTTCAAAGTTTTCAAGCAGGATTAAATTGAACATTCGCTAATTAAATTTGACGCGTAGATAACAAGGATAAGCTGTAATATATCATATTCAGAATTCAAAGCGTCTAGCATAACTAAGGTAAGGAATAAAATTTACCCCTATATCATAATTACTATTGCTTTCTTGCAAAATGTAGATATAAAGTCTGCCATATCTTCATGTTCCAAAAGAAAAGTTCTCATACTTTAATTTAACATTACCCTGAAATAAAAATAAGATCTGAACAAGGACTCATTCAAATTGAACAAAAATATTGGACAATAAAGTCTCTATGAACTCAGTCCCGCTATCCTGTACATACCTACTTCAAAAGATAATTATTGCACACCATGTCGAACACTAAGGTGTATAAACCTAACTATAGAGAACAGCTTGCGAACTCCGTGGAACTTCAAATGCTGACGGTTTAATTTTTGGTAGATTTGTAAATCAGTATATTGATGAGATTTTCCAAGCTTTTGGTACATACTATTTGATTGCTTTTGGGTCATGCTATGCTATGCTTGCGATAAAGATCCAGGAATAATTAAACGAAAAGTTAACCGGCGATTCTAATGCGCTCAGATAAGACAGGAATACTACGTGACCAATGATGATATTGGAGATATTGGATGTAATAAACTACAGTGCAGTAATTGAAGAGATTGTACAGATATCTTATACAAGAAATTTAAATAGGGAATCTAAAGAGTTATAGACTGATAAAGCTGAAGTTAGATTTTTATAAGCAGAGTCCGAAAGTTAGTAAAAAGTATTTATCTGGGTGGATATATTTATAGAGACAGATAGAAATGAACATATTTCCGTATATTTAGGGTCGGTAGAGCCCACTTTTATTTTGCCTTTTTACTTATTTTGGCTTCTGTAGCCTATTTTAAGCTTTAAAACCTTTTTTGCATGCTTTGGATCGTTATGGATATTTCCTGCGATTATTTACGCATTTTAAAAAGCACGTGAATTTAAACGATAGAAGTGGAAAAAACATAACAATTAAATGATATGTTCACCTCACAAAAATTTATTTCTTTTCTAGCAGTCGAAAACTTTCTCCTCAACCCTTCACTGAAGCTCTTTAAATATCAAAACCTTCTTTGGTAAAAGGAACGTACGGTTACCTCGTACACATACGAATACCGGGAAATAGAGAGGATGAAGGAAGTACTGCACTTTTGAATAGTCCTGGCGAATGACCTAGTATTGATCTGCGCGAGATAATTCTAGGAAATTTGTGGTGGGGGTAGCTTCTCAGCTGCATAAATGTAACAAACATTGCAAATGAGAAAGATGAGAGTGGTACAGCTGTGCAATAAACCGTCCCTATAACGTGTTAAGTACGGAAGTAACCTGATCCTCTAAACGCATAAACAGAAAATGAATTCGACCAGAAATCACAGCGCATCTTTTGCTCATTCGCCAGGACTACTCAAAACTACTTTACTTTGTCTTGACCAACATTTCCATGATGTTCCGAAAGGTGAATGTTCTGTTTTAACTGGTATGAGTCCTTCTGGAATAACTTGTTTTAAATAATTTTCAAACACTTCAACGGAAGTGAAACGTTCTTTTTCCACGTTGAAAAATGTTATCTTTGACGAGCGGCTGGCTGTTACAGTTGATACCTTGGGGGGGGGGGGAGCTCTTATTGTTGCTTGTAACAAAGGAAAATAAGCTCTATTAACTATTTTAAATACCTAATTTCTCTTTTCACATTTAACGAATGCCCGTTTTAATTGTGTTATTATCTGTGTTCAGTCTTTTAAGTGCTTTTTGTCGGCCTATCTTAACCAAAATAAATACCCGCCCTTCTGGGCTGTGCATTTAAGTAAGACAGTGTTACAGACAAATGGGGTAAATTTTGCCTTAGAATGTTTTCAAACGCGAATGGAAAAATTCCGATGTTCAACTGCTGAAGACCGGTTTCGTGGTTTAGTGTCATAAAATCTTTTAAATCTATCACTAAAACATTTGATAGTACAGCAATTATCTGCGGTTAACTTGATTTATCATTATGTGGCATAGTCTGACTCTAAAGGAAGCAAAGCGCCTGACATAACGGCGTCAGACTATGATTTCGAAAATCGTATTCTGTGCAGTAGATTATTATAATGTTAATGATGAAGTATGCTTATATATAAGATGTATAAAACCAATGAGATTCCAACTCACGAAAAATAGTCCGCTTTTAATCGACAACAGTATCATGCCGACAGCGCCAACTTCGCAATTTTTTTCTGTCTGTCATTGTGTGCTATCATTTCGAATGTAGCTTCATTAGTCAGTGGCGTATTTGTTATTTAGAAACTTAATTTCTTAATTTTCAAAATTTATCTGGCAGAACAGATTCCCTATCTCAAGCCCCCTGTTTAAGACCATTCTGAAAGTACAGTGGTGTAATAAATTAACATCATGTATGTATGCGATGCTATTGCGATTGGATGATGAGTTAACCAGGAAGTGTAAAGCTAGCAAATAATGCAATAATATACATTGTACACTGTATCTCAAAATGTTTTAAAGATATAAATATGCAATTTTGAAAAAAAGTATGGATGTTTTGTAAATTTTCATTCTCTAAATGCAAATAAATGCTTTTTTTAAAAAAAATGTTTAAACCAAAAGAAAACCTTGTTAAAAAATTGAAAACACTGTGACAAAATCATGAATTTTTCTTATAAACTATTGGTGGAATTGGAATGTTTTTTACTTAAACTGTAGACAACATGCTATTCTGGGAACTAGAATAATACATCTATGCCAGTTGCTTGAAAAGAAATTACTTTTCAAATTTTGAAAAAAAAAAAAAAAAACACATAAACATGTTTCATTTCTTATTAGTGTTGATTTTTATCAATTAATAGGGATATTTAAACACTCCTAGTTACCACACTTCACATCTGTATACGTTATGTGTGTGCATATTTTCAACAAAATGTACATTTATGTCTAGCTTTGAAGTTATCGGGAAATAGGATTTATTTTTGTTTAAAAACTTTTTATGTGCATTTGAAAATTAAAATTTACAGAGCATTTTTCTTAATATCTCATAAAATTTCATATTTATATAATATTTACAGCTTTATAAATTTATGAGATACAGTACAAAATATGTACTGCTGCATTATTTGCTAGATTTACGCTTCCCGATTACCTTAAGTAGCAGCTATTAAGATTCTTTCACAGAAGATCCAGTTGAGTTAGCTTCCTTAGCACAATAAAGTATTTGAATCCTAACGATGACTAATAAAGTACCCAGTCTGGAATTATTTCTTAACTGGGCTCAAATTAGTGTTCAAGCTTAAAGCTTCAGACAACAGAAATGTAATATGTCAGCCTCTTGAGTTTAATAGGGTTTCTCTTCACTTTCCTAAAATACTACAGAGTATGTGAATCCTGCTTCCAATATGATGATTATAATGATAACAGCAACGAGGCATAACAAACACAGTACATACATAACTCCTTAGAGAAAATGCCAACCAGCCAATTGCCAACATTCTGTTAGTCCTGCTGACATTTCTGAGTGAAAAGCAATGCCAGGACGTCAGATATCTTGGTGTTTGCTGACAGTGTGGTAAACACACGTATTAACTAGATAGCAACAATAAATAAGTTCTTTTATTTATATATTGTGTCTTATCCATAGTAAATGCAAAGTAGACTTTCATTGGCAAGCTCCAATACAAAACAGTTTTCCTTTCGGACTTTCAATTACACGTCTGCGTTTTTAATTTTCACAATTAATCGGTTACAGGAAGATTTTTATGTAAAACCCGTAAGAGTTTCACTAATATAAATTAAATTAAATCCTTATTTAATCAAATACCGAGTAACTAACCTTCTTAGAGAAAAATTTAAGTATTCAATTATATTCAATGAAGCTTCTAGACCTCCAAATTGTGATCGTCAGTATATGTCTTCCTTCTTTCATTTTGTGGGAAATATTAATTTTAACATATAATAATTTATTGTCTTACATAACTATTGAATGCTTCTAGTACCAAAAATTGTTTTCTTGCGGCATTCAAAATGAGCATTCTATAAATTTGCAAAAAATAAAAAGATATCCATGTATTGCACATCCTTATAAAGTTATTAATATTACTTTTAGGAATGTTAATGTTTGTCATACTCTTACTAACATCATGGGGAATATTTGAGATGATAAAATATTATCTTAAACCCTTAATATCACACAATGGCGCACTTTTTCTTTACATCTGTATAATATTAATCCTTCATTCTTGGAATTATATAAGACTATTTCCAATGTAGTAACATTTATTATTGTTTAAAACATATTTTAAAATTATATGCTGTATAAAAACTAAGTTTGGAGCTATGATATACCTTTTTATATATTAAATGGAATTTTGAGAGATGTTGAGGAAAAGATTTCTTCATATTGAGATGTATTTGTGCTGGAAAAACATTAAAAAGGAATTCTAGGAAAATGAAACCTTAAAACAACGCTCACCTGCAGATCTTTAAAAATATTACAGTGCAAGTAGATATAGGCACATCTTTCACGAAAATAGTCATAAAACCAAAAATTAAATCTATTTAACGAAACTTCATTATGATTTTGCTTTAAGCAACAAAATAAGAGCGGAATAAAATAAATAAAAACTATTTTATTGTTATTCCTCAGAATCAATTCGATATAGGCCAGAAATGAAATAAATATGGCATCAAACGTAGGTTATTTATAAACAAAATGAATCACCAAATTAAATTAAGTTTCATAAAATATTTAGCAGTATCAATGTTATTATGCAGAAAACTGAATCTAGAGAGAGAGAGAGAGAGAGAGAGAGAGAGATACAAAAAAATTGAGTCTATGGGAAACATCCCTAGCTAGTTTCTTGCACCATGCGAATCTAAAATCATTTGGTGAGCTTTTATTTTGAATGGAAAAGAAAAGCAATATGTTTAAGATTGAAAATATTTGGTATTCCAACAGTCCTCATAGATGAAGCTAAATGTAACCTATTGGTTGCAGGGCACTAAACTGAATTACCCTAATGCCTATAACTGCCTGCAATATCGGGTCAAAACCCAGATCTACATTATGAAATCCTTCAGAAAGGAAATTATGTTCCTTCCTTCCTTCCTTCCTTCCTTCCTTCCTTCCTTCCTTCCTTCCTTCCTTCCTTCCTCCCTCCCTCCCTCCCTCCCTCCTTCCTTCCTTCCTTTTTTTTTCCTTTTTTTTCCCCGCTGTTCAATTAGTGCACAACCGAGAATGGATGATCAAAACAATTTATATTGCAAGGTTACGAGGTGACCAGTTTATACTTGAGAAAATCGAGGACTGGTGAAGCTTGTATATGACCGTATTTTCACAGAATTGCGCTTGATGGGAAATAAAGACGGGCAAACAAACCAAGCAATGTGTCAACTTACACGCGCAGTTGTGAGATATTCCCTTCTCCTTAACATGGCCTTTCGCTCTTAACTTTGCTGTGGACAAATGAAATATGAAAGGAATTTGCTTTGACAGTGTGTCCACGCACTTAAGGTAAAAACCAATGACTGCACTTTTGTCTAAGCATAGTTCCGCTTGACTGTATCAAAATATACCTCTGATTAACTGATGATCATACACAATAAGACATATCAATAAATAAATATATCATCATGTATTTCCCGATTTATGCTCCTTGTCCTGTTTTTGCTTCAAATGAATCTATCCATATTTCCCATTCCTATACAAACTATCGGCAACTGTTTAAGGAGTAGGGTTGTTTACATTCTTATAATGAAATATACTAATGTAATATACTTTTATCTTCTAGATAAAATATATTCTTTCAAAATATGGTACATAATTAGTTTCCTTATAATTTCTAAAGTTTTAACTTGGTACATCCATTTAACAGTAGAAGAAATATCGATTTATGCCTTTTTCTCTTAGAGTTCAGTTTCATTCTTTAAAACAGAAAAAACCATACATTTATTTAGTTTTGATTGCAGCCCATTTTTTTTTATCTTAAAGGTATTTTGAAATTGACAATTATCAGACTGAACTAATTTATAAAATTCATTTACTTCTTAAGCATTAAAATGTTTCACTTGTTTTATTTATTTTTCTTTTATCATCTGGCCTGCTCTTTGTCCTTAAAGTCTTATCTCTTTCCGGGTCTTATAATCGTTTTATACCAATGAACTAATTTTGGCTTGTATCCAAAATAAACTGTAGGTTATTATGATAATTTTTTCAGTATAATCTCTCACACTTTAAATCTTGTGTTAGATTAGGCTTTCGCATACCAATAAACAAAATGCATATGGATAAGTATAATAATTATGAATTTGTGATTTTTGTTTCTTTTCATTGTTTTATTTCGTTAAACACAAAAAAAAAAATCTTCTCTTACTATACGGTTGTTTTATTTCGTTAAACACAAAAAAAAAAAAAATCTTCTCTTACTATACGGTTGTTTTTGTACGACAATTTCATTTGCTATTCTGATTCATGTTTTCGCAAATAAATCGCATTGTATGAACTCACTCCACCAAAAAAGTATAATACTTTCTACTGTTTTGTATAACTAATTCTTTTTTTTTTTTTTTTTTTTTCATTCTTCAGTATTAATTTGGGTGTTTACCTCATAAGGATGATGGAAAACTTAGGCAAACCCATGATGCCTTTACTTAAGCTTCTGTATTGCATTCTGCCTGTCAATTTCTGCAACAACTTCTATAGCACTTGCAGTGAATGTAGGCAATATTCTGAACAGAAAATGCATCTCTTACAGGGATTTCACGAAAAACCTGTTACTGTACACGAATGAGTAAGAATATACCTATAACTTATTATAATAATGTACAAAATATTATAATGATTAATGACAAGCTAACAAATACAAAAATAAAATATGTATGCTTACATAAAAACTTAAGAAATATATTAAAAATATTACCAGATGAATCCTACTCACTCTCGCTTTTTCTTATCTTGAAATTTGTCCAATACATCGTGCACTAACAGAAATAACATAATCTTCTATTTAAGAACAAAAAATTCAGCAAATTTCCATTTAAAATATCACTCATAAGCACAATTCGCTATTATTCTCAACTCAAAATTTTGGTAACACATGGAGAGAGGACATAAACATAATTTTTGCGCGCAGGAATCTTAATTTTATAATCTCAGGTATAGAAGCTCAGCGTAACCAAGAGAACACGATATATACGATAAAATACCTTAATTTCTTGAACTATGTACATTTTATTCATTCTATGTACACTAATTACATCAATATCAGTAGATTTCAGTTTTGAACGAAGGCTTATTATATTTTATTCATACAAATTAAAATAATATATAACCATAGTCCAGGAAAAATTCATATACCTCTGCATTCATCTAAAGGTATTTACATTTAATTTGTTTCAAATCTTAGATATATTTTCATTGAATATATGTCAGACTATAATTAATTACCTTACCTAGCTTTTTATAATATGATATTTTCATTTCTATCTTATCTTTATATTATTGTTAGATCCATTTTAAATTAAAATTATTTTATTGATAAAATAAACGACATTTTAATTTGATGCTTATAATTATAATGCATAGAAAATTATTACATTTTTTTATCGAAGTTAACAACTCATTTCTTACAGCTGCAAAACTTGAAAGAAAAAAAAACGTTTTGTAAGAGATTAAGTTATTTAAATGTATTATATATAATATGGTAGAATTTCAAACGATACTCTTTTACCTCATAATAGCTATATAAATATAGCAAAACTTAATGCTACTTTTGACACATGCATTTAATGAGGTCACAGAAATTACTTAAAGCACCACATGGATAGTTTTTTTTTTTTTTTTTTTGAATGGTGTTTAACGCCCGTTTTTACTACTGAGGCACCACAGGCGGACATGGATAGTGTCACATACCTAATTAATACATCTTATGTCTCCACCATAATCGGTATGTATGTGAGAGCATTTGCATATGACAAAAATGGGCATGGTATTCCGTTGAAAATAAGCGAGATTTATGCAACAAAAGAGGGGAATTCTAATAATTTATGATACTAACAAGAGATGTATACAATAAAAGAGGGGAATTCCAATTATTTGTGATGATAACAACAAAACTTCTTCAAACAAACTATTTCAAAAATATATTTTGGAATTTTCTGTAAATAATGCCGTTGTTCTTCCTAAGTAGTGAGCCCGGGTTTGGTCAATTTCCTGATTGAGCTTATTTTCAGAATTTTCTCTCTGATCTTAAGGTGAATGCCTAGGTAAAAAGTCCCACGTGTTCTTTCAGCCGAAATATTTCTATCGTCCCCCCGGCAGATCTTTGGGATAAAGTAATCCCGCCTTCGACGCATCCCAACCTTAGAAGTCGACTACACTCTTATCAGGCTGAACAATGGATAATGGTGTAATTCAAAAAAAAAAATTCTTTGTGAATATATGCCTTGTGTTACGTTTTTTATTTAAAAAATGAAGGATATTTTATGAAACTAATGCATATACATAATATTACTACTAGACAAAATTTTTCATAGACAAATTGTTAATTTCTAAAGGAAGTCCAGTGTGAATGCGTAAAAACATTCAAGTTTTGCCAAACAATTTAAAATAAATAATACCAACTAGTGATGAATAAAAATACAAATCTGCTCTCACGCAATATATATGTAAAATGGCTTATTGCCCTTAGAAGTAAGTATAAATGTTTTTTTATTTGATAACATAATATGTATGTTTTGTATAAAGTTTTTCATATACATTGACGATGTACTCTACATAATAAATCTTTTACAGCAATAACTAGAATTTTATTATAAATTAGTACTATTTTCTAATGTATTTCTCATATTAAAACAGGGCAAATATTTAATATATTACAAACTGTCTTGTATTACTTATATTCGTAATTAATTATAGTATTTAATGAATATAATGCAAAACTTGAAATTTTCTATGTTCAAAGTACTTCTGTACGCAATTCTTGAAACGCAATTTAATTTATTTTATGTACAAAAATCGTCGATTGTATTAAAGTGCCTATTAAGTTTATATAGCATGATATTTTTCCAAATAACCTCAAGAAAGAACATGAAAATAGTTTTTATTATGTCAATCTGAAGTCTTCTCTCTGAGAACATCAAGAACTGCCAACTGTCTAATTGTATACACCAATCAACAAATCGAATAGTCTTCACCTAATTACTTCAACGCCTGCCTGATGTTGCGGTCTAGATAACACGCGGAACTGCACCCGCAAAGGACGCAGACTAAATTAGCTGAGATGTTGCTAATTTGTAGCACTAATGTGCTAAAGCGATAGAAGGAGAAGTTTTCGAAGCGAGAATACGACCATTAGGAAGGAAAGGGCTTTAAAGGCACAGCCCCTGGATATAACACCCTCTTCCACCAGTTTACCAAATTTCTCCACTTTAGCTTCTCTGACGCAACCTTTGCATGAAAGGTAATTCCGAATCGATAAGGGCACTCTGCTCGCAATATATAATGAAAATGGTCGACGGCAGACTCTTGTTATTCCAGTGGTGGATCTACATTTGTCTTACTCGATACATTTCTTGAGAGAAAAAACTACATCACTCGTTTATGGCAATAATTCACAGTAAGGTGTTATAAAATTGTTACTTCAAGTATAATTACATGTTTCTGTTCCACAAATCATGCACAACATTTGTAAGATATTAATAAGGAGTTACAGTTAACACCATGAAAGAGCAAATAGCTGTTTTGCCACACGACGTCATACCTTGAATTAGCTTATACCTTATCCTTAGTAATAAATAGTAATAAATTCCTTTTTAATGTACAGAATTTATTTTTATCGTTATACTAAATAGATCCGATTTTTTTTTCTCAGACATAATAATTACTTTACCAGTTTATTGTATATTTGTCGATATTCAAGCGAACTTTTGCCCTTTGATGTGTCTTCGTAAATTTTATGTTGAAGCATCAATGTTAGCCCAGAGATTATAATCATTTTTTTTGTATTTTTGGCAATCACATTTTTATTACTAGCAAAATGTATGAACATGCTGTCAAAAAGAAATACATTATTAGTTTTAATAGCCATCAGACAAGGAAAGAAACTACTTATGATGTATTTAATGATACTCAAACTAAGATACTAGACATTAATTTGCAACAGGCAAGTGCAATGTCAGTCATAAGTCCTACTTTAATTAAACTTATCCTAAAACATTAATTGTACTCACAATGAAGTGAGTACAACTCTTTCTTTATAGACACGTCCATTGTCAGTAATATCATCACTATCTTTACCACTGGATCACATATTTAGATCAATTGCTTCCTTAAATTATTAAAAATATATTAACAATTGCGGTAGTTTTTTAAGTTACCTTTGTAGAAAAATCTATATAAATTACAAGAACACAACTACTACTACTTTGCGACAAAGCAGTGAAACATAACCTGTACACTTATTTGTATTTCCTAGTAATGCATAGTGAGATTATTCGAGTTACGGGCCGCCTAAGCACAGTTGTTTACTGAAGAAATATAGAAATATAGAAAAAGGAGAGTCACCGGGCGTAAAGTTAGTTTTTATATTGTTGTTGCAATCATAAAATGATACTTTATTGAAAACTGATAATAAGTACTAACCTATGTTACAAGAGACGTTGAAAAGTATGCCCCTCGGTGGCAATACATTGCTGGCATCTGTGTAGAAAATTGCTGTATGTTATAAAACTTTTCTTCCGTAAGAACATGGCAGCTCGGATCACGTTTCTTTTCATTGAGATACTGTCGCTCGTTACTTTTTAACAAGTTGGCGATCAGTTTCTGTACCTGGACACAATTACCAGAATATTTTCTTGCGGAAAGCCTTACCAATTCCTTGCAATAATTAGTTTTCACATATGTACCCATCATAAGTAAAAATACACTTATCAGGAATATTCACATACCAGAACAACTAACGAATAGCAATTAAGCACACAATTTATACATACAATGAAAGCACAGAGAAAGACACGAAAGTGGAACCACTCGCTGACAACGCCTCCCTCAAACTGCAAGATGCTACCTGCACATGTATTATACGACCTTGACGACTGGCATTACTCAATAAGCAGCCACACTGTCGGACCGTAACTCAAGTACCCTCACTGTAGACCATACTTTTGCGAAACGAACTCTAATGTACTAAAAATAAGATTTGAAAGGACAGGCTACGATGTATTATCAAATATGATGAACGAGCTCTAGCTTCAGACGCTAAAACGCAAAGTAAACAACACGTTGCTTTTAGGGAAGTTTACGCAGTGCGACCACAAGGATGGGACAACAAGGAAATACAAATCTCCCGTAGGTGTCGTGTAGCATCGTGATGACGCAACACTAGCCCTTAACACCATTAACCTTATTCCATAGTTCAAGATCTAAAGGTTCAAAGCTCAGTAACTAGAGTCTAAAAGGTCCAAGCATTCAGGAAAATGTTATATGTTTTAAAACGTTCAACATTTTGTTTCAGAAACTCTACGCTCTGGTGTAAACTTCAATACATAACAGGCCACTATCTTAATCAAATTAAAATGAGAAGTGAATAAGAGATGAAACTTTACAATAGAAATCCGTTTGTTTTTATTGTTGACCTAAAAATACTTTTGATATATTTCAGAGTTAGTTTCTAAATGTATTATTCAAAATATTACACTTTAATGCTAAATGTTGAAACGACAGAAAGGTAAATAAATAAATAATTTAGAAAAAGACTTATAACGCGAAATGTATTTGAAGAACAATTACTACAGACATTTCAAATTGTATCTAAAAGGAAAGTTAGTGTGCTGTATTCAGAATTTTGGGATATGCTTGAGAGAATTTTTTAAATTGTAAACTAAGAATTTTTAAATTTATAACAATGGTTTTGGACTACGTCTTCATTTACGCACTTATTTTATCAAACATTAATTCTCTATTAAGACCGTTGTTAGGAGAAATTATTTTGCAGCAAAAATATAAATAAATAAATTAATTAAAAAAATCCTGTAGTCTTTATAATACAAAGGTTATAGACAAATTACAGTCCCTTGTGATAAATTTTTTCATTTAATATTTTTTCAGCAAGCTCAACATATATGTAGTTTTTAATTTACTCTGGAACTCAGACTCTATATGACAGATCTATAGAATTTTTAAATGAAAACTTTTCATATAAAATCAAACATTGATTTTAAAAAATTACTCACAATTAAACCTAGGGCAATTTTTCTTCGTTGTACATCTGTAAGTTTGTGTACTTAATTTGATTATTCTATCGTATCACAGAAACTGCTTTGCAATGAGCATTTTGTAGAAAGATAAATGCTACAAATATAAAGAATGAGAAAATAACAATTTATAGATTTGCACACACAAAGCTATTTTAAAATTCTCTTGATTCATAGGTTAAGCCTTCGGATTTATTTTCCTCTCCTGCAACATAACTTTTCCTATTTTCCGCTCCTTCCTTTATTCTGAATAATTTCACTTTTTTACTACGAATAACACGTTTCTTATAAATTACAATGGTCTATTTCTTGCAGAGTCCACAGCTGTTTTCTTTTAATGCTTTGCTGAAACACAAGTAATTTCATGCTCACCATATTAAATTTCCCTCTAATACTAAACTTTAGATAACAACAATTAAAACCAATTTATTTTGTTGAGACAACGTTTTCTTTGGAGCGCCTATACCTTATGATATTATAAGAGACTCCTTTACTTTCTGGGCTATATTTCCAGAAGTGCTGCAGAGAACCGTCTTTTCATATATAGGTATCATTATTATTACAGTTTTTTTCAGAAAGCTTCAACATCCTATTTTGTGTGTATATCTATCTTGAGCCAACACCATGAATTAATACCTTTAGTAAAAGGTTTAGATATAAGCAATTGAGGAAGAGTTTAAAAATATAAGCGATATTAAAAATGGCGCTTGAAAAGCGGTGATGTAATTTTACATTTTTAGCTATTTTATGTTAACTTTTTTTTTTTTTTTTTTTTTACATTTTAATTTTTTTTATCTCTCGGATATCCTTAAAGTGTTTGATCCAAAAATAACAGTATAAGAAATCCCTTTCTTTGAGAAAAATTGAAGTCGATTCTTCAAACATCTCAAGAACATTTATTGCTTATTGAACTTCAAAGGCAAAGAAACCATACTGCAAGACAACATTAATGTTGCACAATTCTGTATAATTATCTACATAGTCATCATGAATCTTCAGTCAATGTCCACATGCTAATATTGAACCTGAGGTTTTCTCTACTGCGCTGTGAATATGGATACAGCGACAACCGGAGTCGTATTTCAGAAATAGATTTTCAACGAAAGTTTATTTACCACCACAATTTTTAGATTAATTTTGAATGTCTATCTAGAAGTGATGGTGCATGAGGGATGTACATATAAATTGAATATCTTTTTATCGAAGATCCGACAGTGAATGTTAAAGGCTGTAAAGAACAAGGGAGACGGAAACTCGGAGGAAATGGTTTTATGTAAGTAGATTGATATTTGAAACTACTCTTAAGAAAATGTTGCTGATATGTATAAAACCTTTTGTATGTTAAACGAACGGTATCAGCATGTACGGTCTCAAGGTTACCGTAATTTTGTTTTGAAAAATAATCATAATATTGATCCATTTCTATTATCACCAGCACTTCTACTTTTATAATTTATAAAGGAAGATAAGTTATGGTCGTAAAATATTAAAAATTAGCTAACACAGTCATAAGTTTTTCTTTGATAAAAATAAAACCTATATTTTGACAATTAATTATACCTGTTGGAACGATGGTTCGTTGCACAGAACAGTGTTGCTGTGTGTTATTTGGCAATGAGATCAGCAGGTATAGAAATTGCAGTCAACTACGTGCCTTTTTGGAACAATAAATTATGGAAACTTACTTTTTGACTGGCCCTCATGTAACTTAATATTGCAGTAAATTTTATTAGATTTAAAAAATAAAACTAGGCGGTAATTAGAATATTGTGATCAAGTAGTGAACGCAGTGAGTGAGTTTATCTGGAAAGTTCAGACCCTCGGGTGATATTTATTAGGACCATTTCACGAATAAAATAAGAATTTAAATATAATTCCTCTAAACATGGCTTACAAAATTGTAATAACTGTATATTTGTACCTAATCTTTTCAATCTTGGGACAAAAGAATGCTGATGGTCAGTCATACAAATAAAGAAGAGCAAAATACGGTTTAGGCCATATCAGGAATAGAATAAGAATAAAAGTAATATGTATTTGAAATTCGCACACAGAATTTTAACGCTTGTATAAAATGTTACACTTAAGAATATCTATTCTATTCAGAAATCGTGAGACTGAAATGGACAAAAGTCCACTATTATAATTACTATCATTCGATTATTTAATACCAACTGAGGGGGAAAAAAGATATAGTGTCTCTATTTTTCTTTGTATTCTGTGGTTTGAAATTCCTAATGATAAGATAAATTTGCACATTTGACGTATTACAAAAACGCTTTGAAGAACCCTCCATTTTGAGTTATGATTGTCCATTGTCCATGCTTTTCCCCACCGTCTCTAATGCATGTTCAGGAATTATATAGTGGAGGTATACAGTTGGCTACACTGATCACAAGACAAATGTACGTCGCGTGATAAAATAGATTTGATCTATCTCTCTCTCTCTCTCTCTCTCTCAATAATTTCATTCCGTAATCCGGCTGTGATTGACCAATCATTCAAAATTAGTTTTTTTTTCGTTGGTCGATTTTAAGATGACACGTGAGTGAAATAGTCGTTATAAACCACTTATTCCTTCTATAGAGAGATGTCATATTTAGGCTGCAAGGCCAGTCAGGAACTAGCTGAGATCGCGCAACGATCAACTTATGTATATATATATATATATATATATATATAAATTAACAGTAATAATAAAAGTAGATAAGGATGAAACACTGAGAAAAAGTCACACTTGAAATTGCTATATTTCGAACTACTGCGAGTTCTTCAATGGCAAGAAGCTTCTGTTTTATCCTTATCTACTTTTATTATTACTGTTAATTTGTTACATTATTAATAGTGTTACTTTATTTTTATTTTTCATATATATTTATATATGTGTGTGTGTGTGTGTGTGTAAATTTAAGTAACACCATTAACAATATAACAAATTTACAGTAATTATAAATGCAGAAAAGGATAAAACACTAAGAGAAGGTCACACTGTAAATCGCTATATTTAGAACTACTGGAGTTCTTCTATGGCAAGAAGACTTGTGTTTTATCCTTTTCTGCTTTTATAATTACTGTTAATTTGTCACATTATATATACATATATATGTGTGTGTGCACGAGTATATAACAGTGTTTAACACCTATATTTGCAGTTGAGGCATCACAGGCAGTGGACACTGGTGATATGTGAGATGAAAGAATAAATTGGGAAATTATTTTTTATAATGAAGGAAATGATCCAGGTCTAAGTTTAAGGAACCTCCCTGATATTTGTCATTTATGAAGACAGGAAAACAAGAAACTTTGTTCAAGTATGCCAAAAATGAATGTACGTGCTCTTTTCAACCAAAATGGCTAAATATTGTTTTCTTTATTTAATTTATTTAATATCAGTGAAAATTAGACAGTAAAAATACACATATTAAAAATGTGAGAGACCATTTCAATCACACGTTTTCGTGGTAGGGAATCAAATTTACAAAACAGACAATGCTAACTTTCACCATATTTAGAAGATCTAGCACAAAAATATTTTATGGTCATTTGTATGTTAAATGATGCAAGCAATCGTAACCTTGTGTTAATCTAGCTGCAGTGTCCTGTGACTTTCCAATACGTATATAAGCTACATACATTCTGCGACAGATTCACTGCAGGCTATCTCAGGTTCTGCATGAAAGTGCACAGTGCTCATTATGAATTAATGTACATTCCACGCTTTTGTAATGACTAGTAAATAAACCCTACACACCATTTTAAATAAAGATATATGTTGTCGCTTTGTAGTTAAATATTTGCTTACATAACAACATTTACAGTAACGATGCAGTTATGAATTTATTACAAAAAAAGCAAGTCATATTAAAAAAAGGCCTAAAACATAGGAGAGAACATAATCTATGGATATTTTAAACAATATTCTAAATATTTTCCTTTTAGAATTCTTAAGGCATTCTTTTAATTATAATATAAATATAAATTTGATATTTCTGACTCAAAGGCTGCCATATAATCCATGGAATCGAAAAAGTTATGATCTGTAGTGTTAAAATGCCAGAATTCGAAGCTCAAAAGACACAACACTTGTAAACCACGAAAATGTGTGCAAATAAATGTACTAGTAAAATATAAAGAATGAATAATTAAGTGGTACTAATAATGATAAGAATAGCAATAAGTATAATAGGATGATACAATTTACGGTAAAATACCATGAAAAATTTCGGCATTGAAACATAAGGGAAAAAAGTTTAAGCTATTCTATTATTTCTAATGACATAGTACGTACGGCGTTTCAGAGGTGTGTTAGGGTTGTGAGAGGAAAGCAAATTTTAAAAATGAGAAGGATACGGATATTTTTGTTAAGTGGTGCAAG
Source organism: Metallyticus violacea (assembly GCA_030762175.1). Taxonomy (NCBI): domain Eukaryota; kingdom Metazoa; phylum Arthropoda; class Insecta; order Mantodea; family Metallyticidae; genus Metallyticus; species Metallyticus violacea. The sequence goes on along the minus strand of CM060840.1, from coordinate 77,405,888 downwards.
ATCGCCCCCCCCCCCCTCCATCCCGTCTTTCAAGTGGAACCAAGACACCATATCGAGGATAAATGTTCCTTGGTGGATCAAACGCACATCGCAAATGTAACATACGCATATATGAACACTTGTGTGTTCGTTAGAGTTTACATTTGCTTGAAGAAAATCAAGTGAGGTATCATCAGGGTTTGAACCGCAGTAGTTAATACGGGTGTTAAACACTATTAAAAAATACGGTTTGTACCAAGGGAAGCACTGGTGATCTCCTACCTGCACTTTTAATGGATTGAGTAATATAATAGTGTTTGAAAATCATATGTTAGAAATATTAAAAAAAAAAAACATAAAAAATCCATGCTGTGAAACATTTTTTATTCAAAAATGAAGAACATTTATTTAAAAAAGGCATTCTACAGTATAATCATTTTTTTTATAAAAATTCCTACTTCTTAACGACAGTTTAAAAATTTCTGAGTTGAAAACGATGTACATTAGGAAATTAGGAGACGAATAAATAAATTGAAAGTAAATTATTGAGCTTTTCGAAGATTTTAGTGAATTTTCACTGGTGGATACCAGAAGGAATTCAGGGCAGATACTCAATCTCATCTACCCTTGTGTATATTGCCCCTTTCGCCTCCAGAAACAAAGTTAACAGAGAAGTGAAGCGATCAGGTTATAATCTGTACATGCCTAATTATAAAAAGGTAATAAAACACGTTTATTATTTCACATTTTTGCTTATGAAAAACCCTTCCTTAACCTATCCATTCTATCCAAGTACCCTACAGTAACTGAATGTAGTACCAACACAAATGCGTCATCATCTATATCCAAAAGTGGTGTAAAACGCTTAAAATAGTTTAAAGTTAATATTTTCAAAATGTTATATCAGTTGTAACTTGCTTACAGTTTTATTTTATTGATTTCCCTCCCGAAATACTCAGACAATACTTAGAAGCAACCAAAGGTATTTTGCTCAAGCGAGAAGGAAATGGATATGGAACTCTGAACATAGTCTGTGGTTCTTGAATGATTGCTTTTAAATATAAACAACGGAGATAAATTGAAGCATTAAACATAATATTTAACAATCTCACAACATTATAACACTTTAATGAAATATTAAATTACAACTTTTAACATCATTTGCATATAAAACAAATATGAATTATTCCAAAATGAGTATTGAATAATGTATGTATTCTTAATTTAAATTACAAATGAACCAAATATTAATTTAATATGATGTACAGTAAAACTGTTATAAATATTCCAAAATAATGTATTTAACATACAAAACGCTCACACAAATTTTCCTTGTATAATGAAACCATAGTGGAATAATTCTTTAAGAAAACAGCTCTAATAGGGAGCACAGAAAATCAGGCTAAAATCCTACACACAACTACATTAAAACTTACTGCATGGCAGTGAAAGATCACTGTAAAGGAAATTATATATAACAAATAATTAGTTAGTTAACCAAGTCACTGCTCTCAGCACCAAGTTAGACCTCAAATTTCCAAATTTCAAAGTAAAATTTTGTAGGTAGGACTTGCTGAAGGATAATAGCAGAAAAATTCAGCATGTATTTCTATCCAGTCAGACGACATTGAAAAAAGGATAAGCCCGGAGTCTACAAGTAATAAAGACAATAGTCGACTGTAATTTGTCAAGTAGAGCGATGAAGAAAAGTAGTAGATGACCCTTGCACCGTAAGAAGGAAGGTTTCGAAGATTCCAGAGGAAGGCAAAGTGGAGCAAGAGTGCACAAAAACTTAACGCTGCGTCAATATTTTATATTTAGCACGTACTATCTCCTTAAACTATAATTTATGAGCTTGCTGCAACGATAAAAATGTGATAGGCAGAAAGATTCCTATAGATAGACAGGTTGCAAATGACCAGTTGTGAATATGATGTGATGAGAAAGAATGCAAACGAGACCATACCACCGTACTGCAAGAATGTCGTAAAAGTAACGCAGTGGGAGTAGAGTTAATTAAGCGGCGAGAGCGTTAAAATATCCGAAACGTTCTCTGAAAGGATGTTTGTTCATTGGAAGCACGTGCTTGTTCTCTTTAATTCTAGAGTTTAATTATGGAGGTGGGACGCTATTCGAAGGAAGATTTGTACTTGGCCACATGGTCAAAAAAAAGTAACTTCGTGAGAAGGGACGTGTAAAAATTAAGGACGGGAGGCAAGAAGTTCGTTAGTGCGGGTCTGCTAATTGTGTTCACCTACATCATCAGGAGTCTCCACTTTGTTTAAACAGTCCACTTTTAACGAGGTAACCTCCTTCGACCGACATACCGTGCGCAGAATCAAAAGCTACAATATCGGATGCCTTAGATTAGTACAGTAGTGGCGGCTAGCGCGGAAGAAGTAAACTTTAAGAGCTCAGCTAACAATACTATGTCCGTTTGAAGGGGGAGTACCTTAGCGACTGTTGTTCTATCGTAACTGAAAATATTATTAATGAAACTTAAGTGTAAAACCTCGCATTAAAATCAGGAAACAATCCCTTTTTTAGTTTCTTGCATATGCTGTTTGACATGTTCTCTCTCAGGCTGGCCATTGATTTCCTTTTAATTGCTTTACTACAGTAGAGTATTAACAGCCGCTAAATAGGGAATTAATCTGTAATCAGTAATGTTAGTAGTTCTAACTAAGTTAATGCTGGGATATACAAGCAACTTTTTAATTAGAAAGTAGATGACATTACTCTCCATTTTTTCCAGCAAAAAGGAAATGGAAACTCGGATATTTTAGAATTAAAATGTTTTTATTTCGAAAATTATTTTTTTCCCATAGGATTCACTTCTATCCACGATTACAGGCGGAAAATGCTATAAAAGTAAATTTCCCTTGCAATGAAATTTCCATATGTAGAAAGTTCAAAATGTGCGTTTCCAACATGTTGCATATAAGGTTTATAGTCAGCAGTTTCGAAATAGTTATTTTACTAAAGTAAATTACATTTTTATATCCTCATGCGTATTACAATAAGGACCTACGACAGTAGATCCATAAGTTTCTGGCCTAACAATTTTCTAGGTATGATTAAGACAAAAACTATATTACACTTTTCAATATAGCTACCCTTTATTGCAATGCACGTTTCATACCTTTGAAATAACATTTCAATCCCACCCCAAAAATAGCCAAAAGTCTTGTCTGCAAAATAGGCGTAAACAGCATCCATCACTTCTTCGCCGCACTTAAAACTCCTTCCTCGAAAGTCATTCTTGAGTTTTGGGAAGAGGAAATAGTCACTGGGATCTGGATCTGGGTTATACGGTAGATGGTCAATCTCCTTGAAGCCACGTTTCTTCACAGCTACCTTTGCAACAAGAGCTGTGTGCACAGGCGCGTTGTCGTGAAGAAGGCACACACAACCACTCAGCTTTCCTCGCATTTTCTCTTTGTTGGAAGCACGTAGTATGTACAGTAAGCCTGCATAGTACTCCTCATTTACTGTGTGTCCTTGAAGTCAATGAAGAGTATTCCTTCACAGTGCTAAAAGATTGTGGCCATGATCTTCTTGGTTGACTGAGTGATCTTGGCCTTTAGAGGCGATGCTTCGCCAGATTTACGCCACTCCATTGATTCTCTTTTGGACAGGGGATCATAGTTTCATTTTCTGTAACAAAATTTGGAGAACTTCTCTCTCGTTGCCACGGCTCCAAAATGCCTGACATCAGATGACTCGTTTCTGCTTTTGCACTGAGGGAAGAAGTCTAGGCACCACACCCATCTTGCGCTAACCTTATTCATGTTTAAATGTTCATGAATAATTCGAAGGACTGTTGTTTCAGAAAGGCTGTTATTTAGGTAACTTTGAGTCGCCGGTTTTCCATACTTTCTCCTTCCACAAGAGCGAAGTTTTCAGGAGTGAGCACCTCCAAGCGCCGACCTGCACGCTCTTCGTCTGCAATGCTTTCTCGACCCATTCGAAAAAGTTTGTCAATTCTTTTACGGTAGAATATGAGGGGGATGCTTCCCAATATACATCGTCTAACTACTGTTTCATTTCATTTGGAGTAAGTCCTTCTTGTGAAGAACTTAATAACAGCTCGAAACTCCATTTTGAACATGTCACAATGTTCTACACATAGCCTTCTTTATGCAAGTACATCTGAACAACCGAACACAGAGGAGCCGGAAAGTTATGGACCTATTCTCGTAAGTTCTATGTAGTAGATGTATAATGCTTCATTCGATTCTATTACTACCATGGAGACCAGTTTACATTTCGTGCTAAATGCTATAGACACCAGATAAAAAAAAATATAGCACTAACGTTTTTGGATACAGAAATAGAAAGAAGACTCGTAGGAATTGGCTGGGTTCAATACGGCAACGAGGTAATGAAAAAAAATAAACAAAAATGTGTGATAGAGGGCTGGAGCAAGACTAAAGGATGTCAGCAGGCAGAAAATCAAGTCAGAAAATAACACGAAAGTCTTCTTGAGCCCATCGAATGAAATAAAATACCCTGGGGTAATGAGTGTTCATTTTAGGGAGAATGGCAAGATCAGGAATGACCCGGTTTAGACTGGGAGATATGAAAGCTAAAACATAACGGATAGTTCCAGTAGGAGAATTCGCCCCTTTTGTGGAGATGATGAATGGGTACACACTAATCTGGCTGGTTGAATGTACTCACTAGGAACATCTTAGAAAATCGCTATTTCTAGAAAAGCATTTTAAGGCCAGAAGAGGGCGATTGTCATGCTGGGAGCTATTTTGAGATCACAATAAGTGGTTGAATAAGGACATTTTTATATCCAAAATGATGGTCGAAAATGTTAATAATATACAAATTGTTAGTAAATATCGTTCTTTTAATTTTTAAATGTATTTATTATAATAGTAATTATTATTGCTCTATTTTTAATATTTGTTCCTCATTATAACGGTGTATCGTACTTAAACATGTGCAGCCGACGGTCGATGCATAAAATATATTTGTAATGTGCATATCGAATTTTATAACAATAGATACAACTACTATTAGGAAGGGGGAAAAAACGGTAAAAATTCTGTTGAAAAATGAGGGAGTGTGAAAATTCAGACATAGAAAATCCTGCAGATTCTAACCTGTCTGTTCATCTTTCTAATTTGAAGAATAATTGTATTGTGAATATTTATAATTAATTAAGAGTTTAGAAGTCTGTCATTGGAATAGGTTGAGTTTAAAGCATAAGCTCTAAAGCAGTAATAGTTTTTCTTGGAAGTGATACTTTTATATGACATTGAGTATAAGTAAGTCATTTCTTAACTGGTGCTGTTACAGGAATAACAATGCCATGGTAAGGTAACTGGCGCAGTGTGACGGTGACTTGTGCTTTGCAAAGGTTTTTGCCCCGGCCTCTGATATGGAAGTGCAACTTCTAAGGGGCGCTCGAACTCTTTGGAAGGGGGCTTCTCCCATGGATCCCGATACCCCGGAAGTGCCCTTATTGGGGGCTTAGGCACAAACGGCTAGCTGTGAACTAGGCTGAAGTACCGAAGTGTCCTCCGCTCAAACAATCCAATCAAAAAGATAATATTATGTTAACGCTGCCTAAAAGTACAATTGTACCACTTATTACACTAAGTGTATAGTATGTTCTTAACAGTCTGCTTTAATACCAAATAAGAAAAACGCTATTAATAAGACATTTAGTTCTATGCCATCAAGGGAATCCATAATCCGCTGATATTAAAATTTCCTTCAGAATGTTGTCCATACTGGTACTGCTGGTTCATTAGTCGCATAAAATTTAGTTTATAGACAACCTACAAACACGAGCCCCAGTTTCTATGCAGAATTAACACGAGAGTAATTCGGAAAGTAAATTTCGTTATTTTTTTTTAAAGAATGCTTCCTTATTTTTGAATCTTTTATTATACACAAGTGAAAAGTACACCATTTAAATTTTTTTTCAACACAATTTCCATTCATTCAAGCATTTATCGTATGGTTTCATGAGCTTTGAAATCCCCTCTGTGTAGAACTCTGTCGGTTGTGATTGTAGTCACCCTGATACACTCTCTTGAACACATCATCTGTTTTGTTAGTGTCTGACAATAGACATTACTGGTCTTCGTTTATTGTTGTGCCTCATTCCATGAACTCCATCAACAATTCACCTTGCTTGTCCTCAAAAACTGTCGCCATGAGCTTCTTGAATCATCAAGGAAGTTAGTGCGTCCATCTTAGAAATGACGACACCAACGTCGAACAATGTTCTCGTTCATACTGGTTCCGTATATTGCAGTAATCTCAAGATGAATTGCAGCTGCCGTTTGTTTGCCCACAGAAACCGTGTCATTGCGCGCTCCTACATTTGGCGGGATTTCCATTGCTGCACACATTTTACAAGCCTAACTTGGTGAAAGAATGCAACCTCACAATTACTCTGCCAGGAGCATACTGACCAGGCTACGCAGCGAATCTAGAATGGACTTACTCTTACAGCAAGAAAAATGCTGCTGCAGCTGCAGTCCCGAGCGATAGCGGAAAGAACCGAACTCCTCAGTCCCGAACGAGAGGAGAATATAGTAGTTGCACATTTTTGTACTTCTCTGTTTGCGTGGAGCGTGAATAAGGAAGTGCTAGAGATAGCGACCAAAACTAAAGTAATGTCCCAAAAGAGAAAGATTTTTACCACCTACTTCCACAAAGGAAGTATTACTACTACCACTTACTAGGTAATAAAGCTCCTAAGTACAACAACATAGCCAACATAGCCCAACCATAGCCCAACATAGCCCAACCGTTAGACCGTCAAGCTATAGTTGTGAAGGTAGGAGTTTCGAATCCTTGTTCTGTTGTCTTTCTTTCTTTCTTTCTTTCTTTCTTTTTTCTTTCTTTCTTTCTTTCTTTCTTTCTTTCTTTTCTTTTCTTTTCTTTCTTTCTTTCTTTCTTTCTTTCTTTCTCTCTCTCTCTCTCTCTCTCACCCTCCCGCCCTCTCTCTCTCTCTCCCTCCCTCCCTCCCTCCCTTCCTTCTTTCCTTCTTTCTGCTAGAGTTAACGGAGATTTGTCACCATTACAACGATTTACTCGCTAACATAGTACCACGCACACAATCCGCTATATATTTATATTTATATTTACGATTTTTCCCCTGCTACAGTCAAAGGAGATTTGCCACTGTTATAATTATTTACCCATGCATACTAAATGGCACAGTCCCCTATCAATTTATGCTTACGAAAAGGAGTCGAGCGTAGGCCGTCAGGCCATAGCTCGCCCCAGCAAACCACTGTGTCTACCGGCTTCTAGGATTTATCTGAGGTTAGCGTTAAGGTTAGTGTGTTTATATATACATGAGTTAATTGAGAATTCCAAGATAACGTGTGGTAAAAAGTAATAAAAAACTGCGAATGTCAAGGTAACGTGTGGTAAAAAAAAACTCAGGAATAAGGAATAACTTATTGCAGTCAGAAAGTTACGGAGGACAACACTAGTTTACGTTATATTTAACAAAAAAGGGTACAATAAACGTCTCGAAAAGCATGTCTCTATAGTATACACCCCGAAAACTTAAATGTTATCGCGCCTGTTGTAAAAAAAGGCAGCAATCTCACGCTTATCACTGTGAAATGTGCTGCAAGAATTTCAATTATGCATTCAACTTCAAATATCATCAGCTAGATTACCATGGGGAGGGTTAAACCAGAAAAAAGAATATTAAGTGGACATTATGTCTCATGAAGCAGCATTGGAGTTTCTCTGCTGCCATTTGGGACAGGAGTTCGGCTTTCTCCGTTTTCGCTCGGGATTGCCGAATAACTCTCGTACTCTTGAAAAGGGAAGGGCTTTTAGCGCAAATTTAAATTCAACGTTAGAAACTAGAATAAACTATTAAAACGATCAAGATACGAACAACGCTTACGTTACGATGAACATATACAGTACAGTCTGTGAAATGTCCCGCATTCATCAAATCACGCAATAGTAAACTTAGAAAAAGAAGACATAACTATCGCTTAGAATGTTTATAGATGCAAACCCTGGGAGATTCTTTTTCTTATTATGTTTTATCTCGTTATTAGAGTTATTTTATGCCCGTTCTTACCATATTACTACCATAGGCGATCTGGGCAACGATTCCAAGTTTCCTTGTCACCAAATGCCTCTCCTCTGAGTCAGACAGTAAATAGGTATTACTATGAAATTCTCCGCCGGTTGAAGGAGGCAGCAAGAAGGAAGCAGTTACAGGTGGGCTGACATCTTTATCGCGATAATATGCTGCCCATTCTCCACGTCTCTTCCAATTTAGATTAGTGTCTCCCAAAACTAAAATAACTAATGAAATAAAGGAGCTATCAGATCATGAATGAGACTAAAGAGAACTTGACAGTACAAGTACGGATTGTTTTGTAAACTGGAAAGAACTCTGAATAGGTATGAGAGGTACGAAGAAAATTAGGCAACCTACCTTTTAAACATAACATTTTTATAAATGTTAAATGGGTAGAATAAATGTAGCTGCCTATAAAGATTAGCAAGACTTTTATTAACAATTCTCCTGACTCCTTAGCCAACAAATATCACGTTCTACGACATCCAAGTACGGGAACGTAGCCTTTCGAGTTTCCTTAACTGTAAATTAACTTCATTTTTATTACTTTACTTACTTGGATATGAATGTGAAAGAAAATTTGTTAAATTGGATATTTATCAACCCCTAGATCACATTATAAAATGTATCAAAACATTTCTGATTACTCAAATAAAGATACAATTACTACAAACCGAGTGCAATTTTTACATTTTATACAGCTGGCTCCGCCGAGCGAGAGAAGGTGTGGCATACGTCTTGGTTTCCGATGGACTCTTTTCTCACGGTTCTCCACGCATCCCTTAGTTGTGGCCTTCAAACCACCAACAAATAACTGCTCCTTTTTCCCAGATTCTGCTGAGCCGTCATAACGAAACGAAAAATAACGAACAATTTTTCCCAATAATGCTAAGTTAACAAACAACAATAATCCAAAAAATGTGTATTTTACAATATAACGATGTAATTTCCCCCCCTTAGAAATGTACAATGAAGTTATGTTTAGCGCAGAATACAGTGGTATAAGACATATAAATGTCTTCATGTTACAGTAATTTTTTTATTGATGTTGTTTTTTCTTTTTCTTTTTCTTTCTTTCTTTCTTTTTTTTTTCTTCTTTTCCACTGCACCGAACTTCTGTACAAGTCTCAGATCTTCATATACTTTTTCATTTTTCCAAGGAAGTTTATAGAAACAATTAGCATAGAAAAGTATAGTATAGCAATTGGGTAGTTTAGTTTTATACCATTTGAGAAGAAAATATTAGAAATAAAAGTTTCTCTAGAAATATACCAAACATGCGTAGTACAGGTAGGCAAGTGATATGTGCCATTCTCGCACGCAGTTGAATGACAAACCGCCCTAGCTTATATCGTGACGTAGAACAATAAAATACAATACAAATGCATCCTACGAGCGGGCAGAAGTGAGCCTTTAAAACTATAACACAACTGCCAGGAGCATAAAATATGTTCCCAGCTTCCGCCGCAGGAATTTCTTGCATTTAAATTATTTCTTTGCCCGGATCCTGCGCGACGCCGCCCTCCTCTGTTAACAACCCGCGTCTCCATGGAAACAACCATTTATCAGGCGGCCGTGTTTCGGTCCACTTGAAAAAGTCACTTCCCTAACACTTTGGTGCCGTTCGTCATTTGTCTTGTGGAGGAAATAGCCAACTTGACGGTAGTAAACCGCTGTACCGATTTTATTCCAGTTGCATATCCAAATATGTTTTATCAGTTTACTTTTGCATGCTACTAGGTTCTTATAAGGTTTAAAAGGAAGCTATAAAAAGAACTCCAACCGCTGTTTCTGCAGTTCGTTGAGACTATCTTAGCCAATGAATATAACAATACCTTTCGTGACCAACTTTGTTTTCTGACGGTTATGTTACTTTTCCCTAATGCTCGCAACACTTTCTACTTCTTATCTAAAATGTCTTTCCTAAGAAGAATGTCCCATTATTGTTGCTACTGAAAATAGCCAACACTAATAGCATAAATATTTAAGCCTTGATGCCCTCTGCTGGGAAAGTGTCTATTTCCTGTAAACACTAACGCCCTAGGACAGACTTTAAAACTGTCGAGAGAATTTTCTTCCTGAAGTTATCAAGTGCACAGAAAAATCTTCAATGTGGATTCCCGACCGTGAATTTTCATTAATATTTTTGAAAATGATTACGTGCAATCTTGTGGGTTTTGTGTTGCAATGGGTAAACAATTCGAGATATAGGGTGTTCATCTCAAGACTTGTTTATCTGCTTTAAACAATTTAATATATCCAAAATACATGTCAATTTATATATTGAGGGAGAAGTTTATAAACACTTTAATTACATTTTAGTTTTCACACCCTGATACCCAGTCAAATACACTTTTAATTTTTAACAGTGTCCTACTTTATGATTTGTAAATTTTAACGAGAATTCAATAATTGTTATTGCATATTTCGTTTTTTAACCTAGATGGTTGCTTGAATTTGGATAGAATAATGCTACAAAAACTATGATCGCAAACATAGTCAACCGATATTACTCTTTTAACATGTCATCTAAATTATAAATTAAAATAACTGTATTATTAACTTTTAATAAATATAATTACTAAAATTGCTCTGTAAATTATAGTAATATATAGCTTTCTAGCTCTGAAAGAAGTTAGCGAGTATGCATTTGGGCATGCACAATGATCCAGTCAGCTGTTATATATTTTCTTCCAGCCTGATATAGTTCCAGGCTTGCAAACTTAGTTACTTGTGCAAATAAACTTTAGGAACCATTTTTAACAAATGGGCACAATACCACCAATTCCACCACGTTCTGATTTTAAAAAAACCTCGTGAGTAATATAAAAACTTTTAAAAAATATGTAATATATTAAAAATCATGTTCCACATTAAACCAAAGTTGGTAACACTGGATTTTCTCTAGTGTTACAAAATTCTGTTTCTCTATCTAGTTTAGTGCACTGTTATTTAACAGTGTTTAAGGCGTTTTTACTGTTCGGGCATCACAGGCGATAGACATGGATAATATATATGATGTGAAGTCAAAACATGAATTGGTAAAGGATATTTTAAGGAAAGAAACGTTCCGGGCATAAGTTTATAGTACCTCCCAGGCATTTGTCATTTGAGGACTGAAGAAAACCTGGAAAACCTTCAGTCGGGGAAGACATTCATGGGGAGGGTGGGAATTGAACCCCAGAACTCCAGCGGGACTAGCCATGGGTGGCCGAGGTCGTTAAGGTGCGGACTCGTGAGTGGTAAATCTGGGGTTCCATTCCCTCCAGGATCGTCCTTTCCGACAGTTGTTTTTTTTTTTTTTTTTTTTTTTTTTCCAGGTTTTCCTCAGTCCTCATAAATGGCAAATACAAGGGTAGTACCTAAACTCTTAAGCCTGGAACATTTCATTCCTTTAAAAAGTATATCCTTTCCCAATATATCATTTCATCTCAATATATTATCAATATTCACCGGCTGTGGTGCACCATTAGTAAAAACGGGCGTTAAACACTAAAGACCTTCAGCTCACAAGTAGTTGCCTGTGCGACTGAGTATCTTGCATCAGTATTACAGTTGATCTATGATATGGTATGAGGTGTCTGAAAACAAATTTGCTTCTTTGGTCTTCGAATGCGCCAGTATTTAAGAAACAGGGTATTATTCCCACCCGAAATCAGAGATGCCGCTCGCAAGAAATACACTTGATTCATCCTCACTTTCACTCTATTCAGACAGAATATTGTGGTTCCCGTTTATTTCTCAAAAAATACTAACCTAATAATTAGACAAGGAAAGCATTTAGCCTTTAAAGATGTGAAATTAATCTTATTTTAACAAATATGGAGATTACTGTTTAAAACAGCACTTTCTATCAAAATGAAGGAAAAACTAGATTTGTGAAAGGTAAAAGAAGATACGAAATTAATGACACAATCGCATGTTAATAAAACAGGTCTGAGAGATTTTATCATAACCGAGTGCGGCTACCTGCGTTTATCATCATTACAATTATTGACTTATTCTTTTCCTTAGGTTTTTGTTCAGACATTTTATGTCTCTTCGCTTTATATTTTCAGACATTTTAGCACAATAACTCATCCCTCCTCGATTTGGAGGATCAACGACATTTATCGGACGTCCTTTTAAGATCAGTGGTTTCACCAGGTAGGAACAAGGCTTAACTTAATAGTGACGTTGAATCGCAGTTAACATAATTCCATCATTAAATATATATTTATGCTTACCACTAATGGGTTTTAGCTCAGTAATTTATGATTAAAAAGGTGATTGAAGATTGTAACAAATTAGTTGAAAATAAATTTAAGTTTATTTGTCTGATGAAAAGAGAACCCATAATATGAATGTTCAAAAAGATAGTGAAATTAAAAGTAGAATAATATAATTTCCATTAGTAATATAAAATCAAAATAAACATTAAGCAATAAACAAATAACAGAGGAAACTAAAGTTTATACAATTCCATAGGTACTGTAATATAGGGGAAAGAAATTTTACACTTAGCTCAAAAAAATAATACACCATTATCAACAGAAATGGACTTAAGATCAAACTATTTTAAATTGGAAAGAACAAAATGAAATAACTGGATGTTTAAATTTTTAATTTAGATCTAATTATTTAAAATGTTTTGAATATTTATGAATAAAATGCCATTAGAAACAGTAACCGAGGAAAACATATAAGAGATATCACTAGGGCTATAATGAAAAAAAACATGGGAGTGCTAGACTGAACTGATAATGTAAATTTAGAATTTTTGAACACGAAAAATCTGTAATAAATTAAAAATATTTTCATTAATAAAAAGAACCTAAGCGTTGTAGAAACGTATTATTAGTAGTTATTTTTTGATTCGCTATCTTGAATTTACTTCAGTCTTTAACACTATTTTCTTTTAGTTAAGTTCTTGAAATATGCTGTGAAATTTTGAATTTAATATTTATAAATAAAGCGAAAATATATTTCTGACAGTACAATGATAGATAAATGGACGGATGGGAGGATGGGTGGATAGGTAGGTAGGTAGGTAGGTAGCTGGATAACGGTGTTTATTTAAAAAAAAAATATATATATATATATACATTAACTTTTACATTATATCAATAGCATGGGCCTATAGACCTACATGCAACTGTTTAACACCGACGGTCAATATACATCTATGCCAATATTATTTATATAAAACTATTAACACACAAATAATTATATTATATAAAAGTATTAACTTGCAAATAATTATAGCTTATAAAAATACGCACACTTTCTCTTTTATACGTTTCTGTATCACAATTATACGTTGTTTAAACACACATGGCTTCATATTAGCACACTTTACATAAAAACTCACCCAAATGTGACCATTTTCAAGCAAGTCCCAGCATGCTAAACTAACTCTATTCGAGTATATAAACTTGGCTCCAAGGTTCTGTGTTTTGAGAATGTGCCAGTATATGTTGCCATTCTTCCAGGTTTCCACAAAGAAGGCAAACTCTATTATCTGTTTCAATAGTGACTTTTTTGCGCTTTCCAATCCCCCAGTCTAAACCAAACTATACCTGATCAGTCCTGAAAATTCAAGTTAGACATTTATAATTGCTTCCCCCATTTTATTTTTTGCTCATTACTAATTTCCATTGATATTTTTTTCTCTGCATGCTGCTTCTATATCCTGCCTATTGATGCCAATTAGCTTTCTTCTATCTTTCCTCTGTATATTATTGCTGTTCCTTACTCCCCTTTCCCATGAGAAGCTAGGTGTGATAAGCACATTTTTAGAACGTTTTTGGAAGTTGTTTATCTATCAAATGTCTGCAGGACTGAGCCACGGTCCTGCATTTCTACTATCATATGGGTGCATGTGAACAGTCAATCGAAGTTTGTTGTAACGAGAGGAAACATTATTTTTTTTCTTATTATAACTCAGTTTGCGGTTAAGAAACCAGCATAACTGAATTCTTTGTGTTATTATAAGTTATTTTTGCATTAGTATCGTTAATACAGTCTACAGGAATAACGCCATACATAGAGAAACAAAGAAAGTATCGGGTATAAATTGAAAGAATTGCAGAAGCAGAGCCAGAAAAGAGAAATCGAATCACACTTCGAACAACGCTGTAGCATGGCACAGTATTCCTTATGAAATAAAGCATAAATATATACGTACAATGTTATATTCCAAAGAGACGACTACCTATACATCTACCTGAATGCTAACAGAAACATTCTTCTTCCCATGAATACTGGCATCACTGTCCATCTTTTTTTTTTTTTTTTTTTTTTTTCCATTTGTTGAAGACACTTCAAGGCTGAAAAAAATACAAATCAATGATTATGAGAACCCAGGCAGATAGCATGGGCAACCGTAGCCGTAAAATGAAGCCACTCTTACCAGCGATATGTTGCAAAAATGCTTGTAGTTGTTCAAGCTAGCGTATTAACCATATAAACACCTTCAGTACCATAGAAAATCAGGTCCCACAAAACAGTATCCTTCCACTACGAGCATTATGAAACCGCAATGACCCAACGTTCACTTGATTTAGGACATTTTGTTAAATAAATTACGCATTGAATTGGCTAAGAATAATTCCAAGTTTCTTTGTCATTCATTAAAAAGAATAATAATAAATTTAACATTAATCCAATTTTCATTCGGCATGCAATAAAGTTTATAAGGGCTTCAAATAATTGCTTTTACATTTTAATCAATGTATTAAGTTTATGCTATTTTGGGTTACAGTTGTGCATGTAGAAACTGGAGCATGTAGAAATTGTCCATCAACGAAGCTAGCGACTGGTGCCATCTTGACTCGGCAGGGTTTATGATCAGCAGCGGACACAAAAGAAAGATGTATATTGTCACAGCCCCAAGATGATTTCCTCATTTTTCCTACAGCTATCTAAGCAAATGACTGGACGCTAGGGAGGTACTGTAAATCTAATCTTTATAAATAAGTTAAAATCTACTTAAGGGACGAGGAACTCAAGTAATACAATGAGCTGATAGTTGAATTGAGGTACTTCTGCTACTAATGGTCTTACCTCACGGTAGTACAATATGGATGTGGTAATTGTAGGACGCCGTTATGATCACCAAGAAAAAGAGATGTGCATCTTGACTCGCTCACGTGTCTCGATAGACTGACGCTTTTTCCCTACCAAAACCTGCAACATTGCAGCTATACACATGAGCAAAACTTTGCTTTTCTTATGTTTCACACACACCAGACGAGCTTACAATTAGCTCGCGAGAATGACTTCAAGAATACTTTGCTGTTACAATAATGATGGGTTTCATTATTAGCATTTTAATTATTAAACCACATTATTAACGCATAATTTCCATTATTAGGCTACTTAATGCCACGATACGATGCATTGTATTTTCCTTATATGACACGAGCGAATTAAATGTCGTAACAGTTGCGATAAAAGAATTACGTTGCTTTGTGAAAGCGAATGCGGATTTAATATGATGGATCGCTGCAATAAGTGAAACAAGAAAAAAATATATGCAATGAGGTTATTTGAATTACGGGTTGCCTTAGCACTGCTGCTTACTGGGGAAGTGCCGCAACAGCAGAAAGGAAGATAGATTCACTGCACGTAAAGAGCAGTTAAATGAAAACATGAAGTATTTGAAACTGTTGATAACAATGTGTGTCATACGAGGTTTTGAAAATGAAGCCATTCTAAGGCACATTCCTATCATCGGCATAGGAAATTCCTATATTTCATCTAACTTTTCTTTCGTAAGAACATAGCGGTTCAAAACATGTTTCTTGTCATTTAGTAATCTTGTCTCTGGAAATATTATAACAAGTTGGAAGCATTTATCTATTTGAAGCATGATTGCCAGAATATTTTCTTCTGCATCTCTGCAAGAATCTGTTTTCACATATGTATAGTACTTAAAATATCTATGTATTGGCATAGTCTTGTGTGACTTAGATTAGGACCTTGGAAAGAAAATAACAGTTAAAGTCCTCGGGAAAAGAATTTTCCCACTGTACGGAGAAAGGATACCTGGAGGCATATTCTGGCAGAATGCAGGTAAACGGAGATTTTAAAAAACGAGTATTTACCACCACAATTTCTGAATTCCAATAACATTTGCCGGAAAGTGTTGGTGCATGAGAAATCGGAAATATTTCTAGTGAAGACCCGACAAAGAAGGCTAATGGCTATACAGAAGAGAGGGGAGTTGGGGAGGATGAAGAGTAAAGGGAAGGCGGGCTGAGAGGGAAGAGTTTTATTTATGTGTGCATATATGAGTATGTATTTAAAAGTACTTGTAGAAAACGTATGATGTAAGTATATCCATGTCTTTGTATATATGCATGGTATGTATGTATGTATATGTGTATATATGTATATTTTGATTGTTACAGGACCGTAAGGTCCATGCGGCAGTTATATTTATTTGTGTGTACTTTAAAATCGCTTCAATAAAAGTCCATTACTGAAAAAAAAAAATACTAACAAAGAAAATCAACACACATTGAAAGCACCGGGTAATACGAACGTAGTACAGCCTATTGTTGATAAAGACACCCTCAAACTAACCTAGGTTGCTATTTGACTACTTGCTTCTCCCAATATGCAACAGTGCTTTGCTGCCCGTAACTCAAATAACCTCACTGTTCATATATATATATATATATATATATATATATATATGTGTGTGTGTGTGTGTGTGTGTGTGTGTGTGTGTGTGTGTAAAATGGGCTGAATGAGTTTTGGAATCAGCACCTAAGCTGCCAAACGGGGAAAAAAAAAAAACAAATAAAGCAAACATGATAGCTTAAATTTTAAATTTCCTTTTCTCTCAATTTTTATATAGTGTATATCTTGATTTAGCTAGCTCGACAGTCTGCTAGCACTGCTTACATAACCTGTTTTAAATTTTTAGTACCAGTATCATACATAAGTAATTCTGTTTCTACAGCTAATGGAAGATAGCGCTTCCGCAAGAACTGGGTTCGATACTACAGCCTACATTCCGGAGACCCATTAGCGTTTCTGTCGACAGAACGCTCCGAGGGTAAATTATACACGAGTCTTCTGCTATCCCAGAGAGAGACACGTCTCCCTCTTTTGAATATTGGATGCTACGGCGAGGACAGCATTTCTCTCTTCTTCATCTCGCTTTATTTCTCTTCTGTTCGCGATCATCAAATGTCGATAAAGTACGTGGATTTGTGAAAAGTACTGGAAAAGCATTGCGATCTGCTCTTTTTCGTGTCATTTCGGAAGACCTTCACAGACTGAGCCGAAAACTGTGTCAGCATTTTAGACGCATTCGTAGAGCTCCATTGAGATGTGTACGATTCATTTAAACTGACCTGATATAGGGCTTTATGATGAGTTTTCGTTAACATGTCATCGTATATTCCTGTCGTTGAATCTAGCACTTAACAGAAAAGGTAAGATATATCATGGCTGTCGCATTGATTAACTGAGCACTTTTATCAACTCCACTCAAAAAATAAATAATATGTATTTAAATGTGTACTACATACACGGAATTTGTTTTTCACAAATTTTAATAATGATCTATTCAACATTTCTATGGTATATTTTGATATTACGATTGTTGACTCACAATAATTCGGTGTTGCTACAGTAATACAACGCAAAATCGCCTAATGAGACGAAAATCATACATTGCAGTCATCACAACAGATAATTTGAGATGCCAGTAAGCAGGGACCATCTTATTGCAAAAAATGTAGGAATTAACATAATGTACACTTTGTACAAATATTCCAAAACTAAAGAATAGACTCAAATACTGATAAATAAGCACTTAAAATAAAATAAAAATACTTTGGTGAGCTTGCACCTATGCACTTGGTTGTAGCGTCGATGTCCATCAGAAGAACGTTCACTGCTTTCAAATGATCGTTCATCCGTAAGAGCGCGGCCTGAATGGCGGCTGGGAGCATGCTGTCTGTCGTCTCACAGCCCCTATATTCAAGTTCATAGATCTCTCTTTAATGTTTAAATTAAAATAAAAATATATACTTATTAATTATGTCCTTTTGTAACCAAATTAGTTTTTCTACTAAGTTTCTGCCATTTCTATTCTTATATTCTCTTTCGGTACTTAAAAATATGCAAATTTAGTTATTTTCAAGTTCCCCATAAAAAGAATTAGCTTATCGTAAGATCTAGGGATCGAACAGGCCCTAGCGATCCTAGCCAAAAAAGGTTCTCAATTAAAAGAACAATCATTATATGCCCTATAGTATTATAACGAAATTTTGTTGAGAAAACATTTTTGAGTAGTGTTTAACGCCCGTTTTTCTACTGAGGCATCACAGGCGGTGACACTGATGATACATGAAATGAAATGATATATTTTTTTTAAGGAAGGAAGCGTTCCAGGCCTAAGTTTAGGGTACCTCCCCGGAATTTTCCAGTAATGAGGATTGAGGAAAACCTGGAAGAAACCCCACTTAGGGAGGACGGTCCTGGCGGGATTCGAACTCCAGACCTCCTGCTCACAAGTCCGCGCATTAACGACCTAGGCCATCCGTGGCGGTTATTGTGAAAATGTATGTGTACATCCAATGTCCGATAATTTTTTAAAAATGGTGTGATTATATATACAGTTCCTATAATTCTGTAAATGTACACATAATTTTTTTATCATAAAATGGCATTTTGTGTACAATAGGGTTTTTATGCATTCCAGTATAAGTGTTCTCCATTTGTTACGAAAAATTAATTGTGCCTACAGAGTCAATTCCTAAAATTTTTTCAAACCCACTTGCAGAAATTTACTCTACTTACCTTATCACGTGGCTGTAATTTATTAGCAACATTATCTTACATGTTTTAACTTCAATCGTTTTGTTCGTTACCTGTGCAAGTCTTCGCATAGATTTCTTTGTATTTCTTTCTAAGCTTTCTCCAATTTCATCAAGTTTCTCCTCGCCACCGGTGGCTTATTTTCCGTTTCACGTCGAGAAAAAATTCCTTTTCCTTAAATATACTCACAATATTACGAACTCAACCCCCCACCCCATTCCCAACATAAGAATGCTACTTGGAAAATGTGTGTTCTAAGATGAGAATTTTTTGGCATTATAACAGCATTAGCACACAAATAAACCGAGAGACAGGTGTTGTGGCTTATAACGGCACATTAGAACGCTCCGAATTCTTTAGGAATAGAAACTAATCTGAAGAACGGGTTAGCAGCCCTCGTTTTATTCGCTGTGGCTGCTCTAGGGGATGAGGGTCCAATTGAAAGCACTGTAGAATATTTACTTTTTAGGATTTCTCTCCAGAATTTCCATTAATAAAGCTCGCGAATTTCCGGCAGTTTAGAATTATGTTAAAAAATTTATTGCTTAAATAAATATTGTATTATTGCTATAATAATGACGCACTGGAGCAAATGGCATATAAGTAAACAAATAAATGAGATTGTTTTCAAAATGCCAAAAAGAGATTTTTAAATAACTAGTTTAATTAAAAGCAATATCTTATTTTAAGATCCAGATTTTGCATTAATGGGCATGTTATGTCAATGAGCAACAGTTGAGATATGAGATATTAAATATTAAAGCTACATACACTCTAAATTACTGATCTTACCGTTAGGAAACTTCTTCCAATAAATCTAAATCCTGGAAAGGTCGAAGGTTTCCCTAGTGTGAGAGAGATATAAGCTCAAAGAGGCCACTCTAATATTGGAACATAGAAGCCCCATACATGATAAGCAAGGTAACTTACACCTTACGTATTTCCGTAAATAAGATGTACACAAAAAATATAATCGTTTTCTGTCATCAGTCAATGATATAAAAAGTGCATTTATAAAAAATCTGTTTTTAATACTAATATTTACAACTACCAAAATCCATTATTAAAAATTATATTTTACAAAGTGGGTTCAATAATTTAAGAGCTAAAAGCTGGGCTCCTGAATGTATTTGTTACCACTAATAATTATTATAATAATTTTATTTGTTCAAAATATGTGTGTTACAGCAATACTACATAGTTATAGAGCAATTTACTTTAATAATATTTTTGACTACCGTATTTATTATTGGGTCGTAAAATTCAAAATAGTTTAGTTACAAAATGTTAAAAAATTAATTTTTAACTGACATGACTGCTAAATATAATACGAGTATTGAGAACAGGTCAAATTTCAAATGTTATTTATCCCATCTTAATAGGCCTGCAAAAAACTTTAGAGGTTACAGGCAGGAATGTGCAGCGGTATTGATGCCAAATAGGCAGTGAGATTTTATTTGAACTCACGCCATGGGTTATATTTTCCGAAAAAAAAACCTTTCTTATGCATCTTGAATACTTCACGCATGAAAAACAAAAGAAAAACACTCTTGTATTATGATACGATAATAGGAGTGCTTCTTCGTTTTTTGTGTTGTAGCACCAGATATGTGGTTGTTTAAGGTAAAATGAATGCAAATCAACCCAAATTTTTCATTTTATAAATTATAAAAATTATAAAATTACTCGTTTCCCTATAACAATTTTTTTTAACTATCCGCCATTCTCAAATGACTTTTGGGATTAAAATTTCACTTCACTATATATCTCTTCACTATTCCTATATACATATTTTCTCTCTCTCTTTAATGGAGTAAAATATTTGAATTCGTTATAAATTCATTGGTTCCTCTCGTTTTCTGCTAATTTGGTTTCGACATTTCTCATAATACTTTTAGTTCAAATAAAAATTTTTATACTAAATAGAAAAATAATAAATTCTTCATAGAACATCAGTGTGCCAAAAGGTTTGGTGTGGATTTCTGAAGACTTAATTAATTTTTTGCTTTATGAAATTAATTCTGCAGGTTTTTAAAAACTGAATAAAATTATTTGTACCAAAATGGTTACAGAAGTAATCAACATTCAAAATAGCATGCATGTACCTTTTTAATAACTATTTCTGAAAAAGAATTTTAAAACTCATTGCTCTGTTACAAATGTTCCATACACTATATTTTTATAGTATTGTTTAAATTGTTGTTGAATGGTAACAAATGTACAAACAGAATATTTTGCTAAACGATAATACTATAGATTTATATATAGATATGTATTAAAATATAACTTTTTTAATTAAAACCTTTCTTAATTAGCTTAAATTATAAAACATACCATTGTTAAAAACTGAACAAAAACTTTAACTTTCACATAAAAAGTATGTTGTAAATTGAAAAATTATACGCATACAAAAAATACGCAGACATTTTAAAATGTATAATTACTCAGTGTTTGAAAGTGCGTAATTTGTAACATTTTTTATAATGTAAAAATAAAAATTATTTATTAACTTTAAAAATTTAGAAATGTCTTCCTATTTTTTGTATTCAATATTATTTATTTAATTTGTGGTGCTATTTTAGAAATTTTGAGTGATTAGTTCAGGAGTTTTATATTGCTGTTAATACAATATCAATGAGCAGTTTAGCTAGCTACCGCTTTACTGCGTGAATAATCAGACCTAGTCTTCGCTAGATCAACCTTATGATTTCGAAAAGTTCTTGATTAACATTTATAATATATTCCAGATCCAAGTATAAATAATAATCCAATATTTTAATTACTCCCTTTGATTTTACATTCCAACCGATAAATCTCCTCTCTAATGTTACCATCTAGGATTTACATCCCCAAAACTCGAACTTTTAAAGTTAATATTTTATTTATTTATTTATTTATTTATTTATTTATTTATTTATTTATTTATTCTAGCGGTGCAAATGCCTGTTGTTAGATCGGCAATCCGGATTTGATTGAAATGACTATCAGTAGATACGAAGCGGCTTCTTAGCCACCCTCGTCACCCCGTCGTCATCATCATCATCATCATCATCATCATCATCATCATCCATCATCATCATCATCATCATCACACTCAAGCGCAATGTAATTCAACCGAATTCCGGTGCGTGGCTTGTAGCTATACCATACAATTGGCTTTTACTGTCCACGTACGTAGCTCATATGTTAGAGCAGCAAGTGAACTGGCGTAAACAGTATTACTTACTCATCAATTCATCTTACTAAAAGATATAATATTAAATTCTTAATTTACAAATATCTTTCGACATAAATAATGTAAGATATATTTTCTGAAATGATTTATTGTTAATATTATGGCATTACAATGCTCCTAAAAGTTTATTACTAAAATAAAATTTGTACTACAGGCCAAACACATTTTAAAATAGAAATATGCCATTTGATGTCTTTATATGAAACCGGTTATCCTCTCGATTATTTTCACCAGCGTAAGAATACATAATTAACGAAACTTAAAAATACATATATGAATACCTATAATTCGTATAAAACAGGCCTCATTCACAATGAAAATTAAACGTAACGTAAACTTTAAAGGTAAAAGCTAGATACTGTGTATTGTAATGAAAACATTCACAATTAATCACGTAAACGTAAAAGTAAACGTAAAATTAGACGTAAACTTAGAAGTTTGCTCTGTGGTACAGACAACTGAAGATCAGTGGCTCTGTGGACAGAATGGCGTCAATGGACAAAATATTAATTGCATTATAAGAAAGCTATCCTTGCCCATATTACTCCAAGCAAATTAGTTACTGCACTTTGCATACGCTACCGCCGTCTGCTCAGAAGCAGCCATTTTCAATCAATAGTTGATCTTGGCTTGTTCTTTTTTTCATCTGTTTTCCATCTTTTTGTGTTAATGCTACGTTTGCGTCTTTCATTGTGAATGTGTACATACTACTAAGTTTACGTATTAGGTTTTATTTCATTATGTTTGCCTTTAATTTTCAATGTGAATGGGTCTGCTTTCATGAACGGTTCTGGAAGAGAATAGGGGAGACTAATATGAAAAGAAATAGACAGAGTGCTGAATCTAGAAAATTAAATAACTACTCTTATATAGGATAAAAAGCCAGAAAGAGAATAAATAAATTAAAACTTATCGCTTCTTTTAAATTTTTATAAGGGTGAAATTAACTTGCAATGGTTGAATACTAATTTAATTGAAAAATGTGCATTGACATATGTTCGTTGACTATAAGCCCACTATTTCATATTCACAGAAAAATGTACAGTAATTCATGAATAAAAAATATATTGGAACATATGATAATTTTTAAAAATAAAAATAAAGTAATGCTATATAAAGATAATAAATTTATGAGATTGAAGATTTGAACAGCAAACAGTATGCCAAATTAACAAATTTAAAAGTTAGGGACTACTATTTCGTATTAAAAGTAAAGTGACCAAGCAAATGCAAACACAAGAAAATATCTGTGGAATAAATTACTAAAACGTATTTTGGAGAGTGAATATACACTAACATTAATGTTATACAGAGTGTAAGGTGCGAGACAAGACCTTAAAGACTCGCCCCATCCCACCGAATTGCGAGTTCTGTATTATCCCTTTCGTCCAAACAGTAGATGTATCTTCGTTGTTATAAAAGTGTATATAGAGATTACAAATATATTTTATGTATGGGTCGTAGGCCTTATGACACACAATTTGAAAGGGGAACAAACAATAATAAAAAATAAGGCAATATTAAGAATGATAAATAAATATTTTTAAAATATGAAAAATGGTATTTACAGACATATGAATGGAAACAAACGTATTATTTATAATTACACGAGTTATTGTGTTGTAACCAGCAAATAAATTGCTTCTAGATTCTGGAACTTTCGCTAGGAAATGTCCATACTCAACCAGTAGTTCGTCCATACTCAACCAGTAGTTCACAAACAGATCCCAGATGCCAATTGACCTCTAATTGCCTTAAAAAGTTTTTCGAAAACAGCATTTTTCTCAGGTACAATCTGCCAGAAATGTACCCATATCTCCTCCGCTCCACAAAATGGGCAAGTTTCTCCAACCAGAATTATCCGTTATTTTTTGAGCCTTCCAACCTCCCAGTCTAAGGCCATTGCTGATCCGGGCGATCTCCCTAGAACGTGCATATGTATCTCTTTATTCCAGGTTAGTTTAATTGCATCTGATAGGCTCAAGGAGGTTTTCGTGTTACATTCTGCAAGTATCATACACAATTATCATAATGGCTATAATCGTTTTACGAAAGTGAAACTTGGATTATTATGAAAAAATAAAAGAAAATTAGAATTTATCTCTAATAGCAATTGTACAATATAACAAAGCAGACAGCAAAATGTATTAGTTATATTAAACCTATATGAAACAGTTGAAGAGCAAAGAACCAAACATGAAACGCATGAACAAACTAAAAACAGAAATATTAAAACTATTACTCAAAAACATTGGCACGAACAAGAAATGTGCGCGCCAAAACAGAAATGTCAGAGCATGAAAAAAAAAAAAAAAAAACAGAATCCTGCATGAAAATGTCCATAGCTATAAAGTGTTAATTTAAATTAGATTGGTTTACTTTTGCAATCTCCTGATAAAGGCTGAGTAGAAGGATGCGCGATAGAACAATAGGATTTTCTCCACGCTGTAATGTAATCTTGTGTCAGCTAATGGAACCCCGTGCTCACGGAAATCATCGGCCCAGTCCGGTTTGCACAGGAAGTTAATCTCCAAGAGTACCAACCTAACTTCATGAATATTAATTAGCATCGCCGTAAAGCGTAATGAAATGTGACCACGATACGGAGCTACCAACCGCTGTCCGTTTTATGTCACAGAACTTCAATATTCCGACATGCCTTTAACCGTAGAGTTTCCCAATTTAATAACGGACATCCGTGATGAACGTACTGATTCAGCAATTACAAAAATTACAGGTTAATAATAAATGTACAGGGTAGGCAAAATTTATTTATTCATTTTGTGTATTGAACGTATTTTCTGATGAAACGCTTAGAGCAGAAAGTTTCTGCTGCATAGGATATATTGTCAAGACTTCCACTCTTCTAAAACATCATTCTTTAAATTATTTAATAAACAGGGGTAAGACTGAGGAAGTAGCTGCAACACTAATCTAACAAATTCTTAACAATCATGACTATAAACAGGATTAAATTAGGAAAATATCGGAACTAGGAATGCACTGAAAATACAAACATTAGTTAACCATGAGAAAGCTGTCTTTATAAGCAATTATCACTCACATACATGATGGACGCTAAGCAAGATGGCGGGGCATCCTCCTCAAGCTTCCACACTCGACTATCAAGGAAGAGAACGACTCTACTTCATATTGCGTAAGTATAGACCTTAATTTTGCTTACGTATTCTTTCCAAACCGTCCTTTCCAATTCTAACTGACTCAATACGACACTACATTTCCCCGCATATTGTTAATGCCACAATATTCTCCAATACGAACTCTACCCAACCCAAAATGTATATATAGCCTAATATTTCACCCCACGTGCGTTGCAGACTGAGAGAAAAGTAGAACAATTTGAGCAATTCCCTCTGCTATCATATGTAAAGCTTTTTAACAAATACAGCATCCTTCAATATAAAAAGTGGTTATAGCACAATAACCGGCTTATATTATTTTAAGTTTATGATTATGTTTAAAAACAATGAACCTATTTCTTCAAATGTACGACAAAACATTAATTATTCTTTTTTATTTGATTTATTTATGGATGCTCTTTACCATCTCAGGTCATCAGCATCCCATTCAATTCAGGGCGTGAAACGACCGACAAATTTTGCTCAGAGGCCTCTTATTTCAGGCTTGAGGTTCTTTTTCGTGCCGTAAATGTACGACACGGGACCTACGGCTTTACTTCATTTCTGAAGGAAGCCATACTTAGGATTTTTACGCCCGAAAAAAATCCATCGATCCTGTCCGGGTTTAAACCCGCATTTAGGATGCAAGTATGGTTACCACTACACCACCAGGACCGACACACAAAATTAAGAATACCTATTGTGTTTACTATATACATGACAAAATGCAGTTCAATGTTTAGCACTACTCTCAAATTTGACATAGCAAACTAATGTTTTGCTTGCTGTTAGTTTTTAGTAGCCACGCCTTATTTAAGATTATTGTTTTATAATGTGCAGCGGGGGTGTTTTTTAAGTGTTTAATATTATTTCAGAACCAAGTATATTTCGTATTGTTATACTATTTTAAGTTCATCTTTTATTTTATCTATACTCAAACGGATAACTAATAATATAGCCTCAAATTAAAATCAAATCATATGAAATAAGTTTGTTGCTTCAATATAGACAATTACCTTAAAATAACAGAATAATAAATTGACACAGGTGACAGAATGCCATTACTTAGCTCAAGACATTTCTGAAAACGAAATTTTAAATTGTTAAATATTTTTGCGCCTGTTTCAGAGAAATTTCTTGTTGTATTCTTCCTGTGTTTAATTTCAACTACATAACATCTCTCGGCAGTGAATCACTGGATGTCTGTATACCTACATGTCTTTGACTACCTTAAAATTAAGCAGCAGAAAGAGTCAAGTCAAGAGTAATTGCAAGAAAAGGATTGTCTGTTCTTTTACAGTTAATTTGGTTACTCCTTGGAATTGTGTGTAAAGTGGCTTGCTGGATTATATTTGATACTTAGCCCATGTAAAATATCTTGAAATCCAATTCCTATATGATAGATCCATTTGGTCCACTTGAAACTCTATCCGGAAACGTTTACTTATTGCTTTCAGACTCGGTACTTCAATTTGATCAATGTTAAGTGTAAATAATGTTCCACAATAATTTAACAGCATTCCTCTATCACCGAGAGGCATACGAGTTGATTATATTAATCTTATTCCTCAGAAACAATTATTGTTACAAATAATATCAATGATAAACTTGATCAATTTAGTTTAACTTATTAAATTAGTGATATAATATAGTGATATAATATAGTGATATAATAGTGATATAATAAATTAAAAAATAGTGAGGCCACATATTAAGGATATTTCGGAAATTTATACTGTCCTAAATGTCGCTTTAAATTTAAAATTTTCTATTAAATTATGGTCAAATAAAAGAAGACGAAGGCAGGAAAAAAGGAACAAAAAAAATAAAATAAACCAGAATAATGTCCGGTCAGAGGTAGAAACATGATAATCAAAATCAACCTTTAATAGCTATCCCATTTTGTTACTGATAATACCTGGCACTTCCTAGCACCAAAATTGAAACATGTTGGTCAAGTGCATTTAGCTTCGGAAGACTTTTGACAGGCTCGTTTCTGTCCCAGAAGGTCTGCTACTCTGTCTTCTAACCACCATTTGTTTTACCTGCGTAAACCTTTATGCTTCGTTATTCCTAATATCCATTCTCCAGGTATTGGTTCAATTCAACACAATAGCTATTTCGAACCGTACAATCGAACAAATTAACACAATAGATTCAAATGATAAAACAGACACCAAGAAACATACGTGGATTTTCATTTATGATATTGTACGATTCAAACTATCATTGGTGTCTTAAAAGGACTCATTTCGCACCGACTCGGCATGTTTCTATATTACTATTCTAATCCAAATAATTTAGGATAATTCTAAATCGGTATTTCGACCCCTGAACAAATAATGTTCAAATTGAAATTAATAATTATTTGATTATTTTACCATGGTCATTGGTTTAATTGGTTTAAAAATCGGAGCTGTGTCTACCGTCGGCCTCATCAGTGGACTTAAGAGTGTCAAGAGGTAGAGGCACAGAACGGTTATAAATGGGAGAGGGTAAGAATATTAGAAGAGTTGTGGCGCTGACATCGTTTGTTGCCCAATAACGGATTCCAAGTCTTGCTCATTTGGAGCTCTTCTTTTTATTGTCTGCATACTGCTCTGTTTCTAGCGCCTTCTTCTAGCCAGATTAATATATCTTATTGTTGATGCAATTGCTTCTGCTTTTTTTTTTTTTTTTTTTTTTTTTTGTTAATTTAAAACGGCACGTTTCGCAATCGCCATTAAGGCTCAAATGTCGCTTACGTTATCAAGCCGAGCACTCCCCCCCTTCTAACGGTTCTGTACCTCTGTACACTGATAATACTGCCTTTCAAACGTCCTCTATTAATGAACGTACGTTATTTTTGACATTCAGATTATACCGGGTTTTTAATGAACCGCACAAAATACTTTTAAAGATTGGAAAGAGATTTTAGACAGTCAATTTCAGATAGAAAAGCTATGAACCAGAAATGCAGAAAAATAACATAATTATATGGTGAAAATGAAGTAGAAAATAAAGCTGATTAGTCAATGATAGTGAAATAGGACCTCCACTGATGGCCGAGGTCGTTAAGGCGCGGACGTAAACTAGAAGTCTGCGGTTCAAATCCCGCCGGGATGGTCCTCATTGACTGAGGTTTTTTCAAGGTATTCCTCATAAATGGAAAGTCCTCATAAATGGCAAATGCCGGGGATATACCCTAAACTTAGGCCTGGACGTTTCCTTCTTAAAAAAAACCCTTTCATAATATATAATTTAATTTCATGTATCATCACAGTGTTCATCACCTGTGGTGCCTCAGTAGTAAATTATACTTGCCTTCTAAACCCAAGATCGTGGGTTCAAACCCGGCCAGGATCGACGGATTTTTTCGGGCGTAAAAATCGTTAGTATGGCTTCCTTCGGAAGGGAAGTAAAGCCGTGGGTCCCGTGTCGTACAAGCCTGAAAGAAGAGGCCTCTTAGCAAAATTTGTCGGCCGTTTCACGCCCTGAATAGAATGGAACGCTGATGATCTGAAATGTTAAAGAACGTCCGTAAAATAAACCAAAAAAGAAAAAAAAATAAATAAAACGAGTAGTAAAAACGGGCGTTAAACACCATTAAAAATAGTGAAATGGAGTAAAAATTTGCCTCAGGGTGTTCAAATATCCAACTCGCTAAATAGGAAATCATTATTTTCAATAGTTCATCATCGGCGTTTTCAAGATTTAGTGCTTTAAAAATCTCTAAAATCTCAGACAAAGCGTACGACAATATAGCACTGAACAACGGTTAACTGATTTATAGTGTTATGTACCTTACATTAAAGGTAACTAACCACTTAACTACGTGACGTAATCATAAAACCACAAATTGAGCTTTCAAAAATTGTAGTTTCGGGTCTTGCGGAGTAGTTTATTTATTTTATTTATTTATTTTATGAAGAAGCATGCTTGTACATAAGTTAAGAATGTAATAAAATTCCAACTTTGACGTTTGAGCAAGCAGCCATTGTTTGTGTAAGAACCCTCTACAATCTCGAAATTATTATGATTCATTAACATCCTGTAGTAGTAGTTTCATACAGCTTTTCATACAAATGTGGATAAAATATGTAACACTTAAGAAGCGATCAGATTAAATAATGCTTATCCATTTGAGATTACAGCTAAGAAACCGGTCCCGATGAACCCCAAAGTTGATGTTCCTTTAAATATTGAGGCAGATGAGAAGCTTAATAATGAAAAACTATGCTTAACAATTAAAATATAATAATGAGAGCCACCAGTATTGTAACAGTAAAGCATTCTTGAAGTCAACAATCGTGAGCTAATTGCACACTCATTTAGACAAATGTGAAATAAGAAAGAGAAAGAAACTCTGCGCATGAGTATAGCTGCAGTGTTTGGAGATTTTGGTAAGGAAAAAGCGTCAGTCTATCGAGAGACGTGAAAGGGTCAAGATGCACAACTCCTCTACCTGGCTATCGTAATAGGTGCTACAAGTAACACATTTTCATTGTAATACCATTAAAAAGCTGCAGTATTAGGAATGAAAGTATCAGTTCGTTGTATCATTTCATTTATCCTGAATTTCCTATAGTTAGAATCCATGATGTAAAAGAGAAATTAGGATAGGAGTATTGGTTATGTCCAGCCGTTTGCTTAGTTCCGGGCTATGACATAATAATACATAGCTTGAAAGGCAAGAGAAAAACATTATTTATTATTATTATTATTATTATTATTATTATTTCGATTTTATTCTACTATTGGCAGAACCATTGTTTGCAAATTGGGGGGAGGTCAAAATATTTAGAGTTAAAATACATAAATTTGTGTACAAAAAGAGATTTTCAAATATAACTTCGCATTCCAAAACCGTTCACTACCAGAAAATAATTGCAGAAAATAAACTATATGGCAATGATTGTGCAAACGAGACCGGACTAGTTGAATTTGAATATTAAATAAATACTTCTCCATCTGAACCATATAAGTGAACTCTAGGCTAAAATGTGACAGAAAGAGCTAAGGAAAGCAGGCTCAGAGAGTTCCCAACTTGGCATATGTAACACAGTTCCGGTCCAGCGCCTCCCCAAGAATGCCCGTATTTCTCCCGGCATGACATGAAGGTTGCACCCCCCGACCGACGTTCGCTTCATATCCGTCAGTGCTCTGGATCGATAGAGCGAGTTGAGAGCCAACCTTATCCTAACTGTTGTCGGTTTTTGCTACTGCCCCAAAAGTTTCCCTCTCGAAACAAAGAGATGTGATTACCTTGGAGTGGAAAAACCGCAGCCCAAATATCCAGAAGAATTAATGGTGCAACATTTAATTTACCTCGACGGGTGGGCGCTCGGTTAACTGAATTAGATAGTATAGCAAGAAAAATGTCTGACCCGCTTTCAGGAAATATTGCAATCTTAAGGGCTTAAAGGCACTTTTTAAGGGAACTGCAACGTAAAATATACAGAGCCATCAGTTAGAATCCGGCGCCCACAAATATTGTAGGTGCTTGAGCTGTGTTCTTACGAACCTAAGCACCCACCCTTGCCTTCCGCTGAAACCAAATAAAGAACAGAGAGAATGTGGAGTACACGTACTGTATTTATTAGGATATTGCTTGTATTCCACATAAAGAAAACCAGGCCAGCTTATCCTTAGCTTTCAAGCAACATTATTATTATTATTATTATTATTATTATTATTATTATTATTATTATTATTACCCAAAATATACTATTCCATTTCACAAAATACGTTAAAGCAAGGATTCCTTAGTTGTGGTCCGAGGACTACCAGTGGTCCTCAAAGCAATAAAATACTGTTAACAGCATGGCTTCTTATGAATTACAGAAAAGGAAATATGATAAACACTAAGATGTATCCCTATAATTCAAAATGTGAACCACGCAGAAAAACACATACACGCGCATAGTTTCCTTGGCAACAAGAGCATGAAATTGCATAAGATGTTTAAAGGAGGAGCACAGTTCTATGAAGCATTTGGTTGCCGGATTAGGGGAATAGAAAGCACCCATGGAGGAGGGTTAGGAATTGCTTGAGGTAGGAATTGCTAGGGGTAATTGTGTTTGTGAAAACAATTGATGCCTTTTGTTAATAAGTTACTTCTGCCAAAAGTCATTCTTTGCACTCGTTAATCTAAAATACAAGAAAAAAAAACGTTTAAAAGCATAGAATCAGAATTTAGAATACAATTTCTCATATTAAACCCAAAAAATCACGGCTTATAGTGAAATACAGGAGCATTCCTCTCGTCCAGGAATTAAAATTAATAACAATGTTTCATGTGTTTAATGTATTATTGTTATTATTACTACTACTAAAAAAGTAATGCAGAACTTTAAATCATGTATTATTCAAATTTAGGATTTTATAATTTGAATTAATTCTTAGTGGTCCGTGACTGTGAGAGACCTTCAAAGGAGGTTCAGAGTCAAGAAAAGCATTAGAGTATGAAGCATTAAGATTAAGATTCTGATTAAGATGTATATGCATTACATCAGGTTCTTGTACAGTATATATACTTCAGAACATGCAACAATACAGGAAGTACAATATTGCGTTATATTAATTACGTGGGTAGGTCCATAAGTTTCCGGCCTCGCCTTCACAAAACCCTTATCTGGTGTCATACCTTACCTGTTAAGTAAATAACTGCAGCTATAACTTCCGATCCACTGTGATCAGTTGTTCAGATATAGTTGCATAAAGAAGGCTATGTGTGGAACATTGACATGTTCAAAATGGAATCTCGAGCTATTATTAAGTTCTTCACAAAAGAAGGACTTACTCCAAATTAAATTAAACAGCGATTGGACGGTGTATATGGGAAAACATCCCCCTCATATTCTACCGTAAAATAATGGGCCAAACTTTTTGAATGGGTCAAGAAAGCATTGAAGACGAAGAGCGTGCAGGTCGGCCCTTGGAGGTGCTCACTCCTGAAAACATCGTTCACGTAGAAGGAGAAATTATGGAAGGCTCAAAGTTACAGAAATAGCAACAAGGTTGGGCCTTTCTAAAACAACAGGCCTTCGAACTATTCAAGGACATTTGCAAGATGGGTGTCTAGACTTCTTTCCTCAGCCCAAAAGCAGCAAGAATCATCTGTTGTCAGCATTTTTGGAGCTCTGCCGTGACAACGAGAGAGAATTTCTGCTAACCATTGTTACAGGAGATGAAACTATGGTCCTCTATTATGATCCCTTGTCCAAAAGAGATGCAATGGGATTGGCGTGAACCTGGCGAAGCACCTCTTCTAAGGGCCAAGGTCACTAGGTCAACCAAGAAGATCATGGCCACAATCTTTTGGTACTGTGAAGGAATACTCTTCATTGATTTCAAGGGGAGGAACACCACAGTAAATGGGGAGTACTATGCTGGCCTACTTCACAGACTACATGCTTCTGCAGACAAAACTTCTGGATATTTTGGGGGGAGTGGAATTGAAATGTTAATTCAAAGATATGAGAAGTGTATTGCAATAAAGGGTAACAATATTGAAAAATGAAATATAGTTTTTGTCTTTATTATACCTAGAAAATAATTAGTCCGCAAACTTATGGACCTACCCTCGTACATCTATATGTAAATTTAAAAACGTTTAAATCATATAAATACACATGCGCAATAACCTCATACATATAACAAAACTATTTAAACTGCAATACATATAACAAAAGAGACGTAAATTTCATACATTCTCATTGTTTATACTGTGATATTTTACCATATTAGATGTGTTTTATGATTAAACCTATTTAAACTTTTTATGTCGTTATTTATCTGGGAATTCATCAAATGCATTAATAAGCCTTGTTGCATAAGTATTCTGTAAGAGCAGATTTGAATCTTTCTCTATTATCAAAAATTATTACATTCTTAAATACAGCATAGTTTGAATACATAAACAACAATTTAAAATATTAAATAATTGTTTATACAATAAAATAATATACATTTTAAATATATGTCCACTTTCTGTAACACAAGAGATGAATTGCTCTAAGTAACATTTTTCCTTCAAATGTTCTAAATGCGGAATGTAAACTAATTTACGTAATGTAAATTTTATTAGTTCTAATGCTACCGCACTAATCAAGGCACCAAAGTTCAACATTTGGGCAACAGAGTCTAGTGAATTAAGACATTTCTTCTCGACGTGTTAGGTTTATTTTATGCGCTGGAAGAAATCTAGTGAGCTTTAAAGTTTTCTCATAAATAATGTCATTTTAAACAAACATTTATTAATTAGTAGTTATAATATATATATTATATATAACATATATATAAAATATATAATATATATATTTGGTCTACTTTCTTGCCATTGAAGAACTCGCAGTAGTTCGAAATATAGCAATTTCAAGTGTGACTCTTTCTCTGTGTTTTATCTTTATCTACTTTTATTATTAATGTTAATTTATTACATTGTTAATAGTGTTTATTTATTTTTATGTTTCATTAATATTATATATATAATGTATAATATATATACACACACTATTACTGTTCAAGAAAATACTATTGGAGTCTATGATCTTGTGCCAGCTTTCTGGTGGTGTAAAGATTCACGACAAAGAATTGGCACACAACAATTTGTGTTCGTGCCACGTTATGAAAGCTTCTTTCAGGGATCAGTGATCAGAACTGTACATGGTAGGAGCTCGATTGCATTCGATTCCTATAAGTTTTCTCTGATTATGTGAGAAATGCAGTGTTGCATATTTCTGTTCTCTGGGTATTCCTGTGGATTTTCTCTGGCAACTGCTTCATCGTCTCTTGTCATGATCACGAGAGCAAACCTATTTCTCATCGTTGGTTACCAATACCTTAAAACGTTTCATACATGGGCTTAATGTTATTCCGATGCTAACTATACATTCTGACACTAATTCATGAAATAAGAATCACCAACTTTAGTATAATTTTCTTGCAGCTTTTATCTGGTATTATACTGCACCTTCTAATACACAGATTCTTCTGTGTGCTTGTTGATGGATTTTTGTCGTAGAGCTGTACACGTTTCCTCAAACATCATGTTCAAAGTCTTCTAAGCGTGGCAGATTTTTAGTAACTGCATTTCCTTAATTGGATTGTTGGCCGGATGTCGATGAAACATATTAAGCAATTGATGAAGATAATCTTGAGGATGAAGAAGACTTTGAAGCAGGTGCCAGAGCAAAACCATAGGAATACCCAGAGAAATGCTGAACAGAACTGTTTTCCCATTTTTAATTCCACTTATGATCTCCGCGACATTGTGATAATTAGCTAATTTTAATTGTTCATGGTTATATCTTCTTTATCAATACAAAGAACACTCAACTACTTTAAGCTCCAATGAGTGGGTATTTACTTTAAGGTGTCATTAGGTGAGCTAATTTGAAATCCTACAAAGGTTTCAAATGTTCCAAGAACATTGCATTAGCACTCGTAAGTAAATTGGTTAATTAAACTTGGACGCTTTGATGTTTAAGCCTATTTTGTAACTGTGCTTGTGTAATTAGCTCTAATTTTTTATTACATTCGTATTTAATTAGACCGTATTGTTTTGTGCTTATATTTTTTTCAAAGGTCCTAGTTAATTTATCAGTCCTCTCGTTTCCAATAATTCCTGCACGTCTTCATCAAAATGCGCGTATCTGGTTACAAATAGTATCACGAATGTCAATAACAAAAGGGTTGAAATTAAATTTTCTAACTAGACAGGCTTAGAAGTCGCATGAGGTGCACACATTACTCGTATTGTCAACACATCTTTGAACTTCATTCTGATATAACAGCTCAGCTTGATTACATGGTTACCTCGGATCTGTTGGCAAAGACAACAAAGCATATTTAATTTAGCCAAATACCTGTGGACATGTTCAACCTAAGAACGCAGATGTTTACAAGAGAATTGCAATAGATACTGGGGGGACTAGATCTAACTCAGTCAGGTTATTTTATTGTGTTGGCAACTATTAATTAGCAAGCTTCTGTTATTTATATCAGTAATTTTACCAAATGTAATCATTAACAACCTGATTTAGGGGCTGTCCCTGTGGCCAGCGTGTCTGCCTACAAATCCAGATGCCGCACGACCAATTATTTCCTGGAGTCTTCGTTGCGCTGTTTATCTATGCTTGTGTATTCCGCAATCCTCCTTAAAAATGGTATTTCTCAGATCGCATTTACTTTTTTGGATTTTTTTTCATTTTGTTCCATACAGAAGCAATGGGAGCGCTAAAACTTTTTAAGGTTATTTCTGTTCTGATTTTTATCGTTCCACGCGATGACTGTACAATAGAGACTTTTTTTTTGAGTAGTGTTTAATGCCCGTTTTTAATGCTGAGGCACCACAGGTGATGATACATGAGATGAAATGATACATTGGGAAAGGATTTTTAAGGAAGGAAACGTTCCCGGCCTAATTTTAGGGTACCACCCAGGCATTTGCCAGTAATGAGGACTGAGGAAAACCTGGAAAAAACCTCAGTCAGGAAGGACGGTTCTGGCGGGATTTGAACCCCAGACGTCCCGCTCACGAGTCCGCACCTTAATGACCTCGGCCACCCGTGGCGGTCCAACAACAGAGAATGGTCATACTTTTTTGACAACCTATCTTTATTCATGCTCATAATTTTGACGAGTTTTCTCAAATGGTCCCTTTGGATGCAATGCACATGTCCCAGAGTTTCTGCCTATCTTTTTTGAAAAATTTTGACAGGTTCTTCAGAACCTCTTGTGCAGCCTTCAACACTGCTTCTACTGATGGAAAATGCTTCTTATAAAGATGTTTCTTCATTTTGGAGCAAAGGAAACAGTCAGACAGAGCTAAATCTGAACTATATGGAGGTTGAGGGGTACACTTTACATTGGTTTTTGTGAGCAACAACATAGTGCAACGTTCAGCTTATTTCATGGAAACGTGAACTTTTGCGTATTATGTGTATTTTGTGTATTAGCAAAGTTTTCACAGCATTTCTGTAGTATTGCCCAGTTACAGGTACGACATGCTGGTAAACCGTTCCTTCAATATCAAAAATGAGACAACCATAACTTTCGCAACAGAAGCAACCACTTTCGCTTTTTCCGGTGTTGGTGATTATGGAAATTTTCACATAGAGTTATAGTGTTTGCCTTCAGGATCGAAATGACGTAAAACCACCTTAAACGACACGAATATCTGCATTCAAACGTCCTTTTGTTCGGGAATGTCTTTGAGCCCACCGTGCACAAACACTTCTCATGTGCAACTTTAGTAGCACCCAATGAAAGTTTTAGAATTGTATTCTTAATGTTATTCTACTATTCTCTCTCCAGCGACATTAATATTTTCTTCCTTTAGAGCACAAACTGTGGCGCTAAGTTTCTTTCCTATGAAAGTGATTGCCTCTCTTCTTTAAACATTTTAAACCATCTTTGAGCTATGCTATAGGGAAGAAAACTCTGCATAGGTCTCCTCCAACATTGTACAAGATTCACTCGAAACTTTGTTTAGACAAAAGCAGAGCAGCATATTGTTTTTCGCCTTTTGCTGAACATGTCTAAACTTGCACACCTTGAGGACAACAAGTGACAACAATGATATTAGTACCACTTGTACGTTACACATTAAGTTAACAAAAATTGTGAAGTTAAATTTTAGCGCCAGAATGCCTATCAAAATAATAATAAAATTCTATAAAGCGGCCCTCTCATTGATAACATATCGGAACTTTTTTTCCAGGCCAATTTCTTTTCTATTAGCTTTTTATAAACACAAATACTTTTCTCTTACTTGTTCAAAAATATGATTATGAATCGATACCTTTGTTATTGATCACTTTTTTCTTTTGAGGCGCTATCATTTTAATTTTTATACATCTTAATGTTATCTCTTGTAATTTCCGGAGACTTCCTTCTGATGTAGCCATAACTATTTGATAATCGACCAATAGAAGCGTTGTTAAATTATATCATAAAGTATGGTCGCAAATATTGTATCTACACTAAATCTGGTTATATGAAACGAATTGAATCATATGTCCATCGTTTATATTACTGCAACTTCAAATATTTCGGGAAAAATAGATTAAGCTTCTTGTTATGGCTCTCAGTGATAGGGAAATGATAGGTACTGTGAACAATATTTACCTAATTCTGAATCGATGGAAATAAATAATCAAACGTGAAAGCACTAAGTGAATGTTTTCGGGCAGAGTTTCATACAGACCCAAAATTTAAGCAAATTCATACGTAAAAAGCATTCATAAGGGAAGAAGTGAGCGAAAACGATATACTACAGACAATACTAATATGATAATTGTGTTTTAAAATATTTTAGTTTCTCCCTAGAAACGCTAGAGATGTATCGCAAAGGAACTGGTATAAAGAGAACATTGTTATATGAACTAGGAACCTTTTCATACAGATCTCCAGTTCTTGTGTCTCTTGTGTGCGGTATGAACGGGATTTTCTTTTAAACTAGGTGCTTAAAGCTGTGGGTTCCGTGTAGTAGATATACTGCCCGTTAAAACACTCCATACCTTAAATCATTTTTGTCTCTGAACAAACTCACCGGTCATTCAAGTAACACCTTAGCACTCACACAGATGACACTTAAACAATTGATTACCTGCTACTATTGTGACATTTCTTTCTGCTAACTGTAACTAAATTCGAATGGTTCAACGAACGTTAAGACCCAAACAAGTGGAAATTCCTAAGAAAAACACTTCATTTACACCAATTTCGTATGCATAAACACTGATCCACAATAAATATTCTTTCTCTGTCACTGAGAACCATACCGAGATTGTTAAAATCCAGGTTATTTCTCATGAAGTTTCAAATAATATCAACGATAATCATTGTCAAATTTGTTTAACGTGTTAAATGTGTAATAAAATGTTGGTATACTGTACTTGGACCATACTATCAATAATTCATTTAGGTTTTAATATAAACGAAAGAAAATTAGTCCCTTGTTAAAATAGTTTACTTACTTCCTTTTTACACTTTTCTACTTTCCCACCTTTCCGCTTCCACTTTTTCTTGAACGACTCCAATTAGAAGTTTAAGTCATTTTATTTGAATATTTTCCTATATATATTTCTTTACATTTTATCAAATGCTTATGTAATCGGTGAAGTCAATATAAATACGAAGGTTAAATTCTCTAATTTTTAATTAGGTAGTATCAGTAAATAATCTATGCAACAGTTTAATTCTGATAAATTATTTTGCATTTAACAATACAGCTAGTATTTCCCCTCAACCCTGGACGTGAACACCGAGTGTTTTGAACTTAGAGAACGAAAACATGGTCATTATTGGTATGGGGAAAATTGGTGATTTTCTTAACGGTGAAAACAGTATTCTATTTAGGACATTTCAATCCGATTTATATATCTAGTAAATTATGAAAAATGCATAACAAAAAGTAAAATAACGCTATTTAGAAGAGAGATTCTAGCTTGAAATTAATATATTGTTAGTTGTTAAAAGAACGCTAGTCCAAAAGTATACAAAAGAAGGGGGAAAAAAAACTGAATTATAGCAATTCAAAGAGTTTTTGAGAAAATTTTATTTTAAAATGATTTTACTGCTGTTTATCTTATTTAAAGTACTCCTGAATTATTGCTTCAATTAGCATACTCGCTATGACTTATTTAGACTAGGTATTCGCGCCTTTTTAACATTGCTATATTTTTTTTGCAAAATATACAATTTACAAAATCTGTTATTGAATAAAATAATGAGCATGGAAAATATACACCAATCAATTCATAATGAAGTCGCCATCTTATTAAATTTTTAAAAATTAATTAATTATCAAATAGACACTTTAACTTTCAAGAATACAGCTTACGTCTTCTTTAAGCATCTGCCTGTAATTTCCATCAGCATATGCGGTAATATACCTAAAAATTCTAGTCGTTGCTTTTCCACTCCGAATATGCCATGAATTTGGAAATAATATTAAGTGAATGATGACGGAATACTGGGGAGTGCTCAATCAATCCGTTGATAACCGGGCTTTCAATATAGTCCTCGGTTTCCTTTTAGCTTTATCAATCGTCAGCGATCGACAGTTTGAAGCGCAATTACTGTTAAGAACATCATGGGATAATTAGCGTATGTTAGGGCGTTGGCTTGAACCTGAACAAAGGGGCAAATAGAGATAACCGGAGCGTTTTTACTAAATAAAAATGTTTAAAAACGTTTCTTTGCAAAAATGTTACCATGTGGTCTTATAGTAGATATCTTATGAGAAACCATCTCTACTTTTTACTTTTTTACGAGAATGTAATTTGAAGTTTAAAAACGCTACAAAATGAAGCACATTGGATAAATAGACGTAGTTTATTCTAGAATAATTCTTAAGTTGGTTTTCTAACAGACCCTTCTTTTGAAATTACTATCATGTATTATTTGGTCATGTCAATTAACAATAAAAAGTCAAAGTACACACACTTGCAGATAAAAACAATCAAAGTGCACTAATTATATAATGGAATATACCAAAGTATACTAGATATTTGCTGAGGAAAATATAAACATTCATGAAATATAATTGAAAATAATCATTCAATCAGCATTATTCATTCTCTATTTTTAAAAATAGCACAGTGTGATAGACTCTACAAGAGCTTCATTGAATACACTTGACTGTAATATTATACTCAAGAATGATCACATCTGTAAATTTATGTTGACATTTTTATCGGTTTCAACAGTTCAGTTCCTTCTTTGCCACATCAATACTAAATTACGATTTGCTACATTATCAATTGAATAAATGTCATTAAAATCATCAATTCTGCATTAATTACTGAACCCAACATTATATTAGAGTTTTAAATGCTAAAACAAATTTAAAAAAATAACAGTTTAAAAATATTAAATGCTTGAATTTTAACAAGACAAATGAAGCCATTCAGCGCTGATCTTCACAAATAACAAGTATAGATTGTTAGAAAATAAATGCATGAATGGCGATTTTTATTTTACAATTAAGAACGGTAAACATGCATTGGAAATATCTCCTTTGCAAATTGACATTCTCACTATTATAAACTTTAAAGATCTACTTTGCTTCTGGAGAACATGGTTGGAAAGATTACCAAATTCATTTCGTGTGCACGTACACCAACATTATAAAACTTATATATTTAATACATTGTGAAAGAAATCTCCCTATAAAGAAATTGATAATAAAACCAATAAGCGATAAAATATTCTTAATCGATTATTTATTTTTTCTCCAATTCCTGCAACTTTATAGTGTGCCCTCCCGGCCAGGATATGGCTTCCTTCAAAGCCGTTGAGTCCCTTGTATCATATTTACGGCATGTAAAAGAACCTCGGGTCTGAAATAAGAGGCATCTGAGTAACATTTATCGACCGTTTCACCCCACATGGGACACTGATGTTGAAGGGCGTCCATAAATAAACAAAAAGTGCCCTCTTTGCACGGACTTATGTTTTGCTATGTGCCAAATCCTTCTTTACCCTTTCTTCCTTGTCTCCTCCATGTGATAACCATCTTTCCGTGTCTCCTTTCTCCCGATTGGTCGATCCTGGTAGTGATGACGTCATAGCCTTGCTTTGGGCTTACTACAAGCGTATCTCGGACTGAGAGCGAGAAGGAGTGGCGATGTTTTGGGGTAAAGACATTTTTCGGCCAGTTATTCAAAATGTGTAGGCTTGTTGCTTCTTCTCCAAGCTCACCACTGACCAAGGCATTGTATAAATTATGTTTTATTTATTGCAGTTCTCTTTAATTTAGGAGTTTTCTTTGATACATGAATTTTTCTTTTATATATTCTGTAAAATTTTTCAGTTTTTAATATGTGCAAGTGCAAGACAAACACGCATGAATTCAATGTTTATTGTACTTTGCCATTAGTTTCTTCATTGTAAATCAATATTGAATGTACTTTTGGTTAGCATTTGTAGCCGGAATTAAAGGCCGTCTTTGATTAAACTAACATTGTTATAATTAAGGCTAGTAATAATTAACATAAATATGATCATCTGATACATGTATGTAGTTTGTAGTCATTAGACAGCACCTGTGCTAAACAGTAATAAAGGTCCATGGTGTATTTATGTGAATGGAAAACGGTTCGGGTCGTTAAGCTTGGAAATGTTAAAAGTTTTGACCTTGGGGAAAAGGGTTATGTCCTGAAAAGAGGCAATTCTCTTTTCAGAGGGTTTAAAGAAAACCATTTACCGAGACGCAGACAAAAGCAGAGAAACATATTCTTTCAATAACTAAGGGTAAAGGCACTAATGACTTTACGGGTGGATTTCTTTCGAAGAAGGAACAAATGTCAATCTCAGATGACAGCTCAAGTTTATATCCCCTCATGACATTAACATTCAAACGTCGACAGATTTTGACATGACTTTGCAAAACAAATAGATGTTCCTTATTTATGGCCGAGGTTTCATTGTGAGCAAATGTGAAAGGACAGAAAAGTGAAAGGATATGTCAGATTATAAAAATTTCCCAACATTTAGGGCAGGAATGTCCGTTCTTAGAAATATTATAACGTGAGAGGTATTTCCAGAAATTGGTCCCACACAACCAATAGAAATCTTACAAAATTGAACGAATCGGAGCGAGCCTGCATAATTATAGATATTAAGGAAGGACCAATAACGCAGATAGAATCGAACTGAGCTCCATAAATTTCGCGGATTTAATTTTCACGATGGGAGGTTCCTAATAAACAATAAACTTTACATCTGATATATAATGTAAGGGACACAGAACAGGAGGGACTTGGAGAGAGAGAGCAGAACTTCAACAGCAGTGAGACTTAGAGAGAGAGCAGCAGAACTTCAACAGCAGGGACTTGGAGAGAGAGAGCAGAACTTCAACAGCAGTGAGACTTAGAGAGAGAGCAGCTGGACGTCGACAGCAGTGAAAAGTTAGCGGTCCGGGATTCGAGGCTAAGAGTTAAAGGTTGGATAGTCGGAGAACGGAACTGTAAGAGTCAATTTAAATAAGCGGGCAAAAGAATAGACAATCAAAATCAAAGTGAACGAAGTCGGTAGGAGAAGAACAATAGTCAGTCAGTTCAACACATTTCCAAGCTTACGCGAACAATCCAGTATTCTGTTAAGTGTAAATAAATGACGTTAGATAAGAACTCCAGTGTTTCCGTGTAACTTTATAGATTTCCTTTCCTTCCCTCTGACTCAGACGAGTCACAAAATTCCAGAAGTTCCCTGAGGTAAAGGTTCCTGATCCCGACACAAGGGGCATCCAACCCAGAACTCAAAGAAACACAATTAATCCACGACACCTCTTCCCGCGAGCGGACTGCAATCTACCTGCTTAATTTCCATAAAACGGCCCCACATTATACATCTGTTTGTCTCTTTGGTTACAATAAATGCATGTTTTGTAAAATTCTTCCCCCATAATTGAAGTTACCTATGCCGACCACATTTAGCGTGCCTTCCTTAGATTGTTTCCTAACTAAAATTCTGCTCTGGCGTTAACGGAAGAGCGACACATGATGTTAACCTTTAATAAGAAGGCGAGACCTATGTTACATTGCAAAAGAAATTACTTATCGTAATTATCTTAATGCTCAGATTGATAATACCTACTACAGCAACTTCTTTACTACATGATCACATATTTTCTATAAAGAGCCTATATATATGTAGACAATAGTATATGAACATTATGTTTGTTTACATTATTTTTTCGCTACAATGAATATATCCCATTCGTTAACTTTGATATCTCGATTCTAATTTTTTGGTCACAAACATATTCATTAACTAATGTCAAATCCTTCATTTATTAAGGGAAAGGAAAATAGTACCGTCCATGATTTTACATCTTTATTATTATTATTATTATTATTATTATTATTATTATTATTATTATTACTTTTTTACATTTTCAAATATTATTTTTGCCCATTTACCCACTTTAAGGGATATGACAATTCTACCGATTTTAAAAAGTTTTTGAAAATTGTGCGATATATATATATATATATATATATATATATATATATGCTGTTTGGATCATTAATCCAGTTAAGCAATTTGTATATTTGTCTTAAGAGAGGGTGCTTTTTCCAATTGTTTGATAAATAAATAAGTAAAATTACCAAAATAAATCAGAAGAAATATATAACTCACCCTAGATGATTTTGAAAATCTATTTATTCTAAAAATGACTTTATTTTTTATTTTATTTTAATTTATTTATTCTTTCATTTATTTATTTACTTATTTTTGCAATTTCTGAAAAAATAATTGTTCCACCATATCAGAAACTTGAAGGTATAAAACCTTGAAAATTTACCAACTATTTTTATCAGATTAACAACTAATTTTGTTAAAAAGATTAAAATACTATGCAGTATTATTTTCTGAAAAAAATAAACTCAGAATGATTTAAATAAATAGTGTGTCACGTGAAAAAAATGTATCTAACTATGTTACTATTCAATACAACTTTTATTTTTATCAAGCAATCAATGAAAAATTCGTAATGGTGGTAGTATTTATTATTTCAGTTAAACTAGGTATATGTATATTACACATCTGAATCGCATGGGCCGTGTGACCGTTTAAGCTCTTGTAAAATATTTCATTTATGCAATTAATTCCAACAAAAGAAAGCAATGACATTAATAAGAAAGCACTCAAACACACACACACACACACACGCACACGAAATAGACATACATACATTAATTCTGATATTCATATAAACTTTCGTATTATTTATGTGCAATGTTTATAGAAATTTCTTGTCTCTAAAACTACGTATTTCATTTAAGAAAATGCCCAGCCAGTTTTGTCTATTTACAATTAAGTCCTAGCATACCAGTCTCCCCCTACTGGAAATCAAAAATGAATCCGGAAGAAATGTTATCCTAGTATCTTCTGTCTGTGTACACGTATCCAAAATGTTCACCCAGTCTTCCGGTTCCGAGCATAATGGGCAAATCCTACTGCCGTCCTCGTCAACGACCTTACGTGCCTTCTAGTTTCCCAGTATGCCATGCTATTGCCGACCTGTATTTTATGCCTAGCTCCAAGATATAAAACAAAAAAGTAACTCTTATGCTCTGCACTTTGTTTTATTGATTGAAAGTTAAAGGGTTGTTTACATCGTATTAGAGATCAGTACCGACAAGGAGGGCAATGATGAGCTTTACCCTCATTAAATTCTCCTTGTTTTCCTGCTGCAAGTGTAAGACGAGCCATTACGTATGAACTTGATCATTCCTTTTCGCGATACCTGATCTCAAACCCTCGAATCGTTCGAAATTTGTGGCATCATTATCAGCGCTCAAGATATCTGCGGTTTACTGCACGCGACGCTTGTTTATTTTGTTTGAAAAAAGTTCAAAGAGAACACTTCGATCTTACTATTAAACTAATTCATTAAGGTACCTCAGTCCCTCAGTTTCGCCTTAAGAGTCTTTAAATATATACAACTCTACGTGGTTTCCATCAATCAAAAAGTGTTAAGCCCATCATTAAAATAAAAACAGTTAAATGTTTCTGAAATAGTGGATAATGAATTTTCTATATTTAAT
The DNA here is from genome assembly GCA_030762175.1 of Metallyticus violacea. Classification (NCBI taxonomy): domain Eukaryota; kingdom Metazoa; phylum Arthropoda; class Insecta; order Mantodea; family Metallyticidae; genus Metallyticus; species Metallyticus violacea. The sequence continues at coordinate 77,361,083 of CM060840.1, read as the reverse complement.
ATTTGCGGGCATAGAACATTTTGACTCTCCTTAATCGTAGCAAAAGGGAACTTTTAGTTAATGTTTATAAATTATCGTTAACTTAGAATACAGTAACATGATAAACCACACCAATAGGACCCGACGAAAATCAAAGTTGTGTTAAATCTTTTGTTTCATTTATGGGTAGAATAAGATTAACCTTTCCGTACTCAATTTCCTTCATTGTAAATATTATACGTGTGTACTGAAATATGGAAAAATGACTGTGAACAGTTTAAACTATAACAGAACTTAGTTCACTTAGTCCTAAATTAATATTCCACTTTAACGAAATTCCTTCCTTAGCAAAAGATAATTTAAATATTCTATTCAACCAAAAGCTTTCTAAGTAGGATTCCCATACGCTACTGTGGTTGGGTCATGGAGTTTCCAGAAAAAAATAAATAACAAGTCGTCCCGAAGTGAGTATGCAACTGGATCAAAACCAGAAGGTTTCATTAATAAAAATTATTAATGTACGACGATTTTCACTGCAGCGAAGGAAGACGGTCGAATGGATATTTCCCCCTATGGTAGTTCAAATGGAAATCAGTAGCAAACAGAGATACAATTCATAAGATCAGTCAACAACTTAGCCTCTACTACACTATACACATCTTCTAGTGACTCAATGGGTCAATGAAAGTTTTAGATAGAATGTTTTTATTTAGGTATAAGGTTCAGTAATGCATTATTTACTTCTTCATCTCGTTCAACGGATGCCAAAACAGACCTCTTTCAATAGCCAAAAGAAATGAGATGAAAGATGGATCACTTGCCTCTTTAGACTGTAAGAGATTTAAATATGGTAACGGGGTTCATCTGACAGAAGTATTCCTTAGCTATGCTTATAAAAGAACTTTTGTTAAATCAGATACACTATACTAGATTCATTATAAGCTTTATTACAACCTTGTAATTACTCAAAAATAAGCAGATACATAACTGTATACCTATGTGCACACTTTACATAGTGAAGAGCTGGCTGCGACGAACGGGAAGAATGTGGCTCACTAACACACGCGTATCCTGTTTGGTAGTTGCTTCTTAAATGCTGTTTTCCTAACTGCTTTATTTAGGAGAGACTATAATCACCAATGAGTATACATTAATTAATTACACCCTCTGGCGCTGCTAACTGGCAATTCCAAATAACCAACGACTTCCCTCAACAATGGCATATAGTGAACCTCCAACAATCCGTGCTTTATGTATGCCACAATCTAATGGAAGCAAAAACAGTTCAAAAGTGGAGTATTTCAATCTACAGGTATATGGATGAGGATAAAAATGTCAGTGTTTTTATCAAATTAAGTTCAATGTGTAACAATCCTAGGCAGACTAAATGCCTGACGAGTACTGGCACTCTCTCTAACGTCATCTCGATAACCCTCAACTGTGCTTTCCAGGTCAGATTTGTTACTTTTCGTACAATTAAGTTACATACCTTCCCAAAAAGCTCATGAAACACACTCCACTGCAGACATTGTATAATTTATTACAGATAATGATTAATTATACTCTCTCATTAAGTACATGTTGCATAATTTGCCACTATACTATAACAAGTGTAATACTTTAAAACAGTCTTAACCTACTATATGACCATTCACGTAGCCCATTTAGGGATTCTTGGCATAATATCACACAAAAATCACAAAACACGCTGAATTTTTATTACCAGTATACATAAGAGTGTCTTCGATAATATAGTGACGAAAGTATAATAACGTCAAACATTTGTAGGCTTAAGTATGCACTGACTTCTATCAGATAAGATTCGGCAACATATACGAGGTGGTATCCACAATATTCGGGACTGGTGCTGCCATCTACACAGTAGTTGCTGTAGAGTTTTGTACTCCTAGGTGGCGACACTATCTCATTTGATGAGTGAGTGTTTAAAGTTTCAAGTAGCTGGGTAGATGTTTTGAGATTCTATAGTACCTTTCATGATACTCTGTGTGTAGTGTGTGTGGCGATTTTACGATGGATCCAAGATTAACACACAGAGTGTGCGTCAAATTCTGTGCAAATCTTGGGAAAAAATGCTCCGGAGACCCTCGCATTGATTCAACAAGTATTTGGGGGACAAAGCATAAGCCATGCACGTGTGTTTGAGTGGCATGCTCGGTTCAGGGCCGATCGTACAGCTATTGAAGACGAGCTCACACCAGTAGGCCCGTCAGCTGCACAACACCTGACATTGTTGCCAAAGTTCAACATCTCGTTCGTGAGGATCGATGATGAATCATTGAAGACCTTACTCATGTATTGTGAATTGGTTATGGGACATGCCAACGAATTTTAACTGATGAATTGCGCATGCATTGTGTCGCCGCCAAATTTGTGCCAAGGATCCTGACTACTAATCAGAAGGCGCAGCGTATTGAAGTTTGCACGGAGCTTCATCAGGCTGTATCCGATGATCCAACCTTCTTGTCCAGGGTCATCACCAACGATGAGAGTTGGATGTACGCTTATGACCCTAAGACAAAACAACAATCCTCCCAGTGGAATAGCCCGACTCACCAAGACCAAATAAAGCGAGACAAGTGAAGAGCCAAGTCATGGGCATACTCCTTATTTTCTTTGATACTAAGGGGATTGTGCACAAAGAATTCGTCCAACCTAATCAAACAGTGAACTCAGGAGCCGTGAAAATGTGCGGAGGCGATGGCCCGAGCTTTGGCGACAAGGGAACTGGCTGTTGCATCACGATAATGCACCCTGTCACAATTCCTTGTTCACCAAGAGCTTTTTGACGAAAAACAACATGACGGTTTTCCCCCACCTACAATACTCGCCTGATTTGGCACCCTGCGACTTCGCTCTATTCCCCAAATTGAAAATCAAGTTGAAAGGACGTCGGTTCGACTCAATTGAGAGGATTGAAGAAGAAACGCTGTCTGTGCTAAACACCCTCAAAGAACATGACTTACAAGATGCACTTGGAAAATGGCAGAGTCGCTGGGACCAATGTATAGTGTGGAAGGAAATTACTTAGAGGTTGACGGCGATCATTAGTCTCAAATTAAGTTTTTGACCAGATGCCAGCACCAGTTCTGAATATTATGAACACTGTCTCATATAATATAACTTTTATCTCATTATAAATAAATATAAGCAGGTATTAGTTTGTTTTAAATATTGCTATCTGCTTGTACCTTTGATTACTTCACAGGTACCAAAGCACTGTAGTATGGGGTTTGGTCTGATTTTAGCTAAATGGAAAGTACTGTTTCAAAATATACAAGGTTAGAACAAAATTTTGCATTGTTTGCTCTCCGACACTATTTCCTCTTTTGAATTTGAATTATTCATGTACTTTTCTTAATTTCGCTTATAGAAAGAATCTTATATATTAGGCCTTACCATGTTTAGTTTTCATCTGGACAGATATGTGGAACTATAACACACATATAAGTAATGCTGAGTGTTCCGCAGCAAATGGTGTAGTTTAAATCTGTATAGATATACGACGCTTTCTTTCAGCTTGACACTGGGGTTATTTATTTGTTTTTTTACTGATTGATTATTTTTGTGTACATTAGAATTCGAGAAGCGTAGCTTAGGCGATAACGCTTGGGACCCGCATTTGGGAGGTCTGCAGTTCAAATCGCTTGGGACCGACCATTCTAGCCTTGGGCTTTTTCCTCTGGTTTCCCCGTGTCACTGTGAGACAAACTTTTCATTTCCACAAACTTTCCGCTCTCCCATTTCATCTCATTGTGTTCCATTTGTTGGATTTCAGTGGTGGGCAAGATGCATTGGTGCGGTGTGACGGTGGCTTGCCCTTAGTCTGGTGTTGAAGCGTTCCTTATGAGGAACTCGAACCACTTTGAGGGGCAGTTCCATCGATGTTGGGATGTTCTATCTGGAAACATTATTAGGGATCCCCCCATATTTCTGCCTCACTACCAGTGGACGGTATCTTCCTTACCTTATCCCTTCCTCCCGAAGATGCCCCTATTGGGGACGCCCTTGAGCAATGATGAAGTACTGAAATATCCTCCGGCCCTAACAATTCATTCAAGGGTCAAGGGAATCAGAAACAAACTGATATGAGGAAACTTGTCTGTAACATTTCTCGGCGTTTAATGGCGATTAACACATCTACAAGTACCATTCAATGATAGTTAATATAAGGCGATCGTAGAAATTTGTAATTTTACATTCCGTTCGATAAAGTTTACCAAAGAGCAGTAAAATTTCGTCTTTATTCAGTTAACACATAGCCCTTAAAACCAATGTTTCGCGAATGAAATTAAGAAAACATTGAAATAGAATTATTGGAGGATGGATTATCTATGAAACAAGAACGAGGCGTAGAATTAGTAAGCTGCCAAGCGTATGTTCCTGGCGACCGGTAGCATGAGCTCACTATGAAACTCGCTGTGGTCTTCAATCGCCGGTAAAGAAGTTCGCATGCACCGGAAAAGGCGCGCCAAGATCTGCTTGCCCATATTGTGCGCAGACGATAATGCGTTTTTGCTGTTTTACGCAAAAGTCTCGTGGAACAGGAACACAGAAGCACAACACTTGCCAATGCGACAAGAAAGATCTGAGTCTGATAGAGCTGCAGTCCCGAACGACAGCGGAGAGAGCCGAAATCCTCCGCATACTGCGTGACCGCTTGTAACAGTGTAAATGTTGCATTTATTTATTTATTTATTTATTTATTTATTTTTTATAGACATAATGTAACTTAGGCGTTGTCTTCCGTAACTTTCTGGCTGGTAACTTTCCTTATTACAAAACTGTGTTTTTCACTTTTATCTTATTGAAATTCACAATTTATTCTATATACATACTAAGCTAAATGCCAACCCCAGGTAAATCGTAGAAACCGGGGGACCCAGTGGTTTGCTGCGGCTCGCTAGGGCTTGAAGGCTTACGCTTGCCTCCTTTTCGTAAATATAAATTAATTGGGGAGGGGGTAAATCAGTGTAATGGTGGCAAATCTCCTTTGATCCCAGTAGAACAAAAACGTAATTATTAATTTATAGCGCATTGTGTGCGTGGTACTATATTAGCGAATAAATCATCGTAATGGTGGCAAATCTCCTTTAACTTAGGTAGAAAAAAAACCACAGAGTGTTAATCGTCTGAGATATCATACCAAGCACTTGAAAGCCTTATTATCTGGCTATATCTGTGGAAGTCATATACCTTTGGCTCTCTCCGCTATAGCTTGGGGCACTCTATCAAACTCAGATCTTTATTGCTGTAAGGATAAGCAACCACAACAGAGAATTTTCCGTTTTTTATGATATATTCACTCACTTCAGGTTTTATGCTGCTCCATAAATAAAACAAAGCACGGAAACTCATGGTGAATACTATGTAAAAGAACTAACCAAGAGTAGCCACCGAAACGTAACTGTAGACAACCGGTCCACATCTGTGAAATTAGCGGCCGACCACATAGAAAAACTATTCAAACTATGTAACTCTCGTTTGGCCTATACAGTGCACTATAAGGTCTAAAAAGAAAGAAGTGTCACCAGAAACGCTGTGCCTAAAATCCAGGAAGATTTCAACACATACCCAACCTGATATAGGCAAATCAACAAACACGCCTAAAATTGTACAATTCTATTAAGGGAGCACTCGACACTCTTTATCAGGTATGCCGCAACCACTGCACTAGTCGAAAGACGAAACGTTGACCTGTGTGTGCGTGTGTGTTTTATGGAATCATGAACATCTGCAATCTAAGTTCTTGAGTCATCCATTCTTACAACATGGGAAAGAGAAACAATAAACCCACGATCCTAATGAGCTACCTCATTGTTCTCTCTGGACAATTAATGATTTCATGGCTCCAGCGTCACTAACAAAGAAAATTCTTCCACGATAATTGTGACAATCAGTTATTGACATCCTGAAGAGTGAAACTCCTAAGAAGCTCCTCAAGGAATCAAAAGAAAACACACAATATGCAGAATCTGTCCCCCGAGCAAGGGGAATGACTATGAATTACAGTTTGAGATGTACCCAGACATTCTGCTCTGAACACAGAGCGCTCATGTGTACATCATGTGCAGATCGATCAATGTTTTATTCTTCAACTTAGTTTATATTTATCATAATCCATGAACAAGAGAAAAGATTTTATACATTTAAAAGCTTTTATAATATTAAATAATATTAATGTAATGTATTATTTTATATTATATATTATTTTATATTATACATTAATATTAAATAATATATTAAAATATTTATTCTTGTGTTATATATTATGATTGTTATATTATAATTATTAAAGCTTTTCAAATAATTTCAGCTAATTTTGTTTAGAACAAAAAGTAACTTTGAATATTGGACAATTTACACAATTCCACAATTTGCCTTGTTAATTTTCATAAAAAAATTACTGCTAAAACTACAATAATAATAATAATAATAATAATAACAACAATAACAATAATGAAAATTTTAGTGTTCTACAGTTAATAATGCACAGAACATGCCGTTATCGTTCAGCAACATTGATCTGACACTTTTTCACGGAAATAATGAAAATTGAAATATTTTATTGGCTTTTTTTCTTTTGTCCGAACATGTCCTCCTTTTTGCATCTTTTTCCTGTGTCAGGGCGGGTATTTTAAAACTTATGAAATGCTTGAAGCTTGAAATTTCACAATTATCTTTATGACGCCTTTCTAAATTACTTTTCCTGTAAATATTAACGGAATAAACGCTTTGCTTATAAATATCTAGTAAATCGTGATATTATATTGAATCGAATTTATTCCCACTATACCAATTCTACTTTGCTTGGAGGAGCTTTGTGTTTCTTTCTCAACCATTTGGTTATGAAGTTATTTAGACATTAAAATTCATACATGTTAAGTTCAACGATGTCTTTTAGGTAGCTCTTTATTCAGGAATGGAAGAAATGAATTTGATGAACTTGTGAATCCTAAAACTGTTGTCCCTGTAACACTTTAAAAATAATATAAAATTCACAATTCGTACTGCTTTTTATTCTTTTGATAATGCAATATTTAGTATTATGTAGGATAATTAAAAATATCTCTATAAAACGGATATATGCACAATTTTAAATGTAATCTTAAATCTAAATGGATATTTTGTGTTCTTTATTTCAAACAACATTCTCCTTCTTGAATCTTTTGGTCCTCATTTATATCGATACAAATCTGGTCAACGTTGCTTTTTGTTGGATGTTCTAATCTACACCCAATGACAATTTAAAATCCTTATATTTAAACTTAGCCCAAAATTTTATTGTACTCAAATAATAGATTAAAATTGGCATTTATTCTTTCTTTGTGCGTACACTATTATCAATATTATTGAACCGCTTATATAGTTCAACTGATTTTCTGAGAATTAAATAAATAGCTAGTAGTTGAAGTTATCACATTTCTATGCTTGTAAAAAGTATACACCATAATTAATAGTAGTAGTTCTGTGAAACAAAACAAAAATCTTTGTAAAACTGTTGTAAGAATATAGTAGTAAAGTACGAATGCAGAGGAAACCTTTGTAGACCACAATTTTTAACTGTTGTTAATAGCTCAATATACTAATATAGCTCAGGGAGTAATGCTGACATTTTATATGAAGAACTGGCTAATTAAAAATGTTCTAACTATATTAAACTTAAAAAATCATTTTTCAAAACAAAAGTAAACAAAATCTCTTTAAATATTAAGGCTCAAAACCGCGTAACAAAGCATAACTACAGCTTTAAGCCTTGCAAACACAAATATATTATAATAAATTTTATAGCACAAATACACATTTTCAATAAACATTGTTTAGTAAGAATAAGTTCCTATCATGTTTCCTTGTTTTTTACGTTTCAAATTGCAATGCTATTTTTCGCCAACTTAAGTTGAAAGCGACTGCACCTAACTACGCATTTTAACGTAAAGCAATTAATGCTAGTTATCAATCCCATTATTATACAATCGTATTACAGAATGAGTAAGATTGGAGAATTCAATTGCGGCAAAATTTGTAACACGCTAGAGAGGAGTAATATTAAAAAATATTATTTTTGTTATTGGATATATGAGGACAGCGTTGCTGATACAACTGAGATGCGAAATATTTAAAATATAGATGCTCTAAAAAGGTTTCTCACTCCCGAACTGGCAACAATGTTGGAAAGGGTTATCGTATTCAGGAAGCGATACACAGGGGTACCACACTAAGCGGCTCTGCTACATATAATCCTATTATAAAGAGACGATATCAGCAACAAAGTATTACCAACCCAGAGGTCGAGATAAGCCCACCAGCGCTCGCAATATCTTATTTCACTTATCGCTGAACAATCGGCTGCTTTATGCCCCCTGATTTCACGACAATTTAGTAGCATGCTATTAAAACACAATAACGCCGCTCCTACCAACATAAAGCGGGCGTTGTTCATTTAACGAACTCCTAGAGCGCGTCTTTCGAGGAATAAAAAGACGTCATCGCCTAGAGTAGAGAGGATATTCCTAAAGAGAAATTTGCTGTGAAATTTTCTGCAATTTTTCCCTTTTTAACTACTGTTTACCAGATTGCCTACCACTACTAGACTTTTTCATTTTTTATTGTGCATTAGTAGCAACAGTGGTTCTTGCAATGTCAGCATATTATCATATTTCATTATTATTATTATTATTATTATTATTATTATTATTATTATTATTATTATCGCGGGTTCGAACCCGGCCAGGACCGATGGATTTTTTCGGGGCGTAAAAATCCTAAGTATGGCTTCCTTCAGAAGGGAAGTAAAGCCGTGGGTCCCGTATCGTACATTTACGGCACGAAAAAGAACCTCAAGCCTGAAAGAGAGGCCTCTGAGCAAAATTTGTCGGCCGTTTCACGCCCCGAGTTGAATGGGACGCTGATGACCTGAGCTGTTAAAGAGCGTCCATAAATAAATTAATCAATCAATATTATTATTATTATTATTATTATTATTATTATTATTATTATTATTATTATTATTATTATATTTGTTTTACGTCAACAACAAATGGGAAATATTGATATGTTAGTGTTTCTGGTATTTTACAGTAATATTGTTGGAATATTCATTGTAATGAGCATATTAACTTGAAATAAAACGAAATTCTATTAGAAAAGCAGAAAAGGATAAAATACTTAGAAAAGTCATAGATCTGTAATCGATTAATCTGTGACTTTTTCTAAGTATTTTATCCTTTTCTGCCTTTTTGTTTTCAATAACTAGATAAGCAGAAAAAGTTAAAACACTAGGAAAGCCACAGATTATGTATCGCAATATTTAGAATAGCTCATGTTCTTCTTAGGCAAGAAGACAAAAAGTGTTTCATTATATACATATATATAATGAAAAATTACAAAAATCTCGTAAGCAAACATACAAAGCATGAGAAAGATATCCAAATGCTATAAGAAAGGCGCGCTAAAAATGTACATTTTATAAGTGGTATTTCGGGATGACGATATTTTTACAAACAAGCAAAATGATAATTAGTCCAAATAAAAATGTTTTGTGTACCAGCGTCCGTATTGATAATTTTGTTGTATTTATATACATTTTTTTAGCAATCGTCATATATAGTGGGACAATTTGCAAAATATTATGCTCAGAATCCACGCACAGCCCGCTAAGTTGGGCAGTGGGTGGGTCGGAAGAACAGTAAGACTGTAACTGGCTGCTGAGAGGCGATGTTAAGCGATACTGTAATATATTCCCAGCTTTGCAATTCAAAGAACGCACGTTTACGTTACCAAACCCGGTATCTTATATGGTGATTTTGGTTTATTTACGGACGCTCTTTAACATCTCAGGTCATCAGCGTCCCATTCTATTCAGGGCGTGAAAAGGCCGACAAATTTTGCTCAGAGGCCTCTTCTTTCAGGCTTGAGGTTCTTTTTCGTGCCATAAATATACGACACGGGACCCACAGCTTTGCTTCATCTTATATCGTGTGTAACACATATAAATAAGGTCCGATGTTTATGACCTAAAATGTTAGAATGGGCAAGCCTATATAATCTGAAAACTGTGAAAATATGACAGTATTATGAAATAAAAACTAAATTTTCTGAGGCATTTTTAGACTCTTGTCATTGTTTCAATTGAATTCTACTTCAAAATGTTACAGATTAAAAATATTTAAATTATTTACTAAAGTTTGAATTATATAATCAATAAAGAGGGTCCAGTAGTTTGTAGTGGTTAGCGTTTCTGACTTGGCCGGGAGACCCGGGTTCCATTCCCGGTACCTACTTAGGAATTTTTCTAAGTTAGGTCTGGAATGGGGTCCACCTAGCCTCGTGAGGGCAACTGGGGAGCAAATTTGAATGTGAAGGGCTTTATGTTTTTTGTTATTCAAAAGTTTTCTTTATTTTGAATTCTGCCTGATGGAGAGTGGCGATTTTCGATCACGAAAGCCGCGTGTTAGGCGAGCGGCGGATAGCCGGCATATTGATCATATGCCCCCCTGCAATACTGCCCTCTATCACTGTAGTCGTAAGGAGGAAGTAGAGGATGCAGAGGTCACTGCGGCAAGCCAAAGCTCATCCCGGGCTGTAAGTGACAAATGAGAAGAAAAGAATCAGTAAAGAGATAACAATCAATGTATTGGAAGAAATATTACAACATGTTAACGGTTAGAGAGGATTACAGTAATAAATCACATTTCAAAATTTTCTTCTATTATCACTCAATATTGATTTGTATAGGAAAAATACCGCTTACCATCGCAGTATGATATTCGGATATATTTGAAATAAACAAAATAATTATTGTTGAATTGCCTCATTATCACGGAATGTTGTCCAAGTATCTCTTTCTCTACAGCGTACCGTTCTAATTTACAGATAGGGATATTTTGTGAAAGTATTTATAGATAAAAAAAATCTTAAATATTACAAATAACAATTCAGGGGTATCCAAAATTCGTCTTTAAAACGGAGCATATTATAAAATTATGAAAAATTACTTAAAAAAAACTAAAGCCAAAATATGATATACAACATTATTCATATATGAATATTATATTCCCTTTTCATGTATACCGGGTGTTAATAATTTCAGAAGCTGTAGAGAATTCTTAGGCAGGCAATTTGCGGTAAGGAATGCATGGTACCAGGAAAAATAACTAAGCTATATACTGATAGAGAAGTTGAAACTGAATGCTGATAAGTCAATGTTAAAGCAAAACGGGATACAAAAATTGCCTAAGGCTGTCTTCATATCTACTTCAAGAGCAAATAAATGACGATTTTCAATAGATGATCAGCGTTTTCAAGATTTAGTGCTATAAAAATCTCGAACTACCATATGACAGTAAAGCACTGAACAACGGTTAGCTGGTATATCAGGTTATGCAACTAGGTTTAGAGTATTGGATCTCAAAAGATGTGCCGCGATTTTGGAGACATTATGACATTGCTCGTAAAAGGGTGATCTTCTAAAGAGAAGTAAAGCCGTAGGTCCCGTGTCGTACATTTACGGCACGAAAAAGAACCTCTAGCCTGAAAAAAGAGGCCTCTGAGTTAAATTTGTCGGTCGTTTCACGCTCTGAATAGAATGGGAGGCTGATGACCTGAGATGTTAAAGAGCGTTCATAAATAAACAAAACAATAAACAAATAAAATACTGATTACCTATATAAAGGAATATATATATATAAGGACTTGAACAAGGGATTTATTGCCTTACGCCATACATAAAACATTTAGGTTATTATGAGAAATCTGAGCTTGTCATTTCATACAGAAGTTCAATTTGTGGTAAAATTGAAGACAAACACACGTGAATTTCCAATTCTACTGATAGAAATCTCTTGCGTTATTTTTATGTTTGTTAGTGCCGAAAAGCTCAGCACGAACAATTGGGAAAAACATTTAAAAAGGCCCTGCGGAAGCCCGAATATTCTTATTCGCTAAATCGAAAAATTGAGAAGTGGTTGTCCACCATATTTCACTTGAGGTGCTACTCTGACTGAAGTTCTACGAGTTAATCTTCCGATGAGTGTCGTTGGTGGATTCTGGGATACGGCTTAAGGTCTGCGCACTCAGTCATACTTGGCGACAATGATGAAGCGGAAGTATAGTCCCATGTTATTCTCAAGAGCTAGGAGGAGATTTAAAATCATTTCGGATATTACTGACTCGTCTATTTTTTCTCTAAATCAGGAACTTATCCATATTGATCTTAGAGTTTTACAAAAGCAAAATTAACATAAAAATGCATAGGTATAACATACATCAGACTAACAATCAACCTCAAGATGTGCCAGAACGCGGACAAAATGGCGTTATGACTGCAAGCCTACAAATAACTTAACTATTGAAAGCATGCACAAGACGGTGTCTCCCGCATTGTTTTCAAATATGCCACGGAAATTCACTGTGTAGGATAGTGTGTCATGGGATAGAAAACAAAATAGGATAAAAAGAGAGAGAATCACTGTTCTAGAACATGCCTGTGAATCTCAGATCTACAAATGCGATGTCTGCTTACATAGACCTACACCACTCTACATAGCCGATTGAAAGACATCTCTGACCTTCTAGAAGTTCATCTGACTTGTGGCCCAATGGATAAACTGACAGACTGTGGTTTCGAAGATCGCAGATCCTAGGATTACCTGGATTATGTACTTATTTATTTATTTATTAATGAACAATAATGCTCAGACATAAGATGCAAAGTAAAAATTAATCAATGATAGTCAATAATTTTACTTGACGCCAGAAGAATACTGCCCAAAGAGACTTGTTACACAACTTTCGTCCGTTATTGCGTGCTATTATTTCCAACAGAATCTTCAATAGTCACTAGCGTACTAATTTTTTAGAAACTTAATGTCATAAATTGGAAATTTGGATAGATAGATTATTTAGAGCCCTCTACAAACCCTAAATTGATTGAGGAACAGTTTATTAGCATCCTTCATATAATGTGTCAGAGTTTGTAATTCTTCAATATAAACATAGGAGAGCATCGAGATATAATGACATTAGTAGATAAACTAAATCATTTCGGATAACTGCAAAACCTCTTTACGGACTACAGGGAAAGACGGTTGGCACTGACAGTTAACCTTAAGTTTTTTGAATAGTCATATGAAGCAATCAAATCAGTAATATGCAGGTTGAACCAATTAAGAACGCCTGTTAATATGTTAATATAAGTAATGCATTAATATAAATATAAGAAGTAAGATTTCACTTAGGCTTTATTTATCTATCTATATGGTGACTTTGATATTTATTAATAGTGCTTAATGCCCATTTTTACTACTGAGGCATCACAGGGAATTTTCGATACTTTGATTAGCAAGTGATTTGCGTTAGCCCTTATCCTCAGGTGTCTATCTCACCAAATAACAAGTAAAGAGGAGTAAAATCTTGTTAAAAAAATAAACTGCTTTTTCAGAGTTAAAGCATACTTTTATCTTACAATGTGATATTATACGGGCAATAATTAGAGGAATGTTAAATCTGATTTTCCAGGTTGGGTTTTTCACTCCAAATTAGTAATGGTGATAAAACGTACATGATACATATTGGGCGACTAATGAGTAAATGAAATAAAATGATTTGATTCTTTGATTTGACAAGCAAATAAAATAAGTAAAGAGTGGATATAAATGAGCCATGCTGTACAATTGCTTACAATGCATACAAGAGAAAACAAAAGTTTGTGTTTCATTACTTGTTGAGGGGGAGGGGGGAAAGGAACAGTCTTCCCTTCTATCTATTTTAATCGAAAGCATTCCAGAAAATGAGACCTACTCTTTCATTCATTGATGGACTTTGCATGTTGAGCCCATAGCATAAAAAAGAACGTTCACATAATATCATCCATTTCTTATAGCTTTTATTTCGCTTTTATATCCATCTTAAATTGCATCCCATTTCTAAAATTGCTATCGATATCTGTTTATATATACGTATTCTGCCATCTACCACCCACTAGCGGAACCACTATTCAATACTTAAGCACGAAATGTGCAAAGTTCCGTTGTATGAAGTTTAAAAAGGGTTAGCTAGACCGCAGACTTAGAAATGCTACTTTGGTTTACATATATGTTTTTAAGCTATGCAAAAGAAGACAAAGCCACCAAAATACAATACATTATCTTTAATGAATATCTCTAATTCTGCTAGTGCCGTTGTGGTGGCGTTGTGCCAAAAGCCTTACGTTATACAGTGAGTTCTGAAAAACTTTGTTGAACGCTAAAGTTGAACTTGACAGAATGCCATCATTTCAAACTGGCATTGTTTCCTATGTCACTGGTTTGACAGCAGAAAGTGCTAGTACTTTCCTAAAAGAAAATTAATGTGCAAGCAAAGTTTCCTTTGCAATTAACGCTCATTGTAGTTCGAATTCTATTGTTTCATTCAGAGTCTCAATAGTTCGTGAATTGTTCCGGTAGATTGTTTAGTTTTTGATTTCTACAAAAATATATATTCAGCTCAATAATTTGATACGATTACCTTTTATATTACAATCATGGATCTGTGACCTTTAAAATGATGTTAAACGCTGCTATATTTAAAAACCTAAATTATAGTTTTACACATTTTTACAATTATTACATTCACTGTCTGAGATTGATTCACGAATTTTAACACTTCAAAATATTGTTATTTGATAAAAAAGCATCAAGCCACCGAAAGCCTGTTTGTTTTGGTCATATTCTCTCTCGATTATTGTGCATTAAAGTCGTAATCCAATTCGAAAAATATTTAATAGTCAGTATAAAATTGTTGTCAATTTCAGGCTTCCTAATTGTTGTCTCAGAATGTAACCAATTTCAACCATGTTCTTTATTCAGTATTGTTTCTTCAGTTTTTGTTTTTTATTTTATTCTGTCATGACCATTAGACTTCAAAACAAACCCAAACAAAATGCAATTGGATGGAATTGTAATTCCGCAAACTGCGTTGAATATAAATTTTTTTTGTATACTAGAATTATATAAAGCTTTAATGTTGGTCAAAATTGACAATAAAAGGCCACAATGGGCGCTAGTTGCAATAAATGCCTCATTAAACCGTTTTCATTGTTAAACTGCTGCCATCAACTGATTATACACGTATTCCTGTCTATATTTTACCTAATATCCATACATTTCCACGTTGGTAGGCCTTGTTCCCTTTTGGGGAACAACGTAGTGTAATCCTTTATAGTATGGTTTTTTTCTCCTGTTTATCGCTGGCAGAGAGTGCTTCGACTTCAACGGGATGACACACGTTTTGACCTTTATTCAAAATTGCTAAGACCGGAGTTATTGCTCATTCATCATGGTATTATGAGGCTTTGTAAAGTTTTTATTTATATTATAGTAACTCTTTACTGCTGTTTCAAGCTCCTGATTTGATAAACTGTAAAAGAAGCAGTGTATATAATCTTTTAAAGTTGCTGTGAGATCAACACTAAATTTCTTTTAAAAGTTTTTATAGATTTGTAATGTATTCAGCCAAACAAAGGAGGTAATCCTCCTATAGATAATATAGATATGAAGATTATTAATTTTAATTAATTTTTTATTTTATTTATTTATTTATTTTTTTGAGAGTCATTTGAATTGAAGATTGGGAGAAAATTTTTAATGTTTTAAATGTTAAAAAGTTTTTGGTAATGACTTAAATTTTCAAGCTTAAATTATGTTGCTCAGTGAGTTGTTAGTGAGTCAACTTTAAGCCTTTTTTCCATGTAAACTACGTTTTGTTTATTTATGTTTTTAAAATAAATCACAATATATGTTAATTCTTTTCTCCTGTATTTGCAAGCTATATTCCCTCCGTCACATCCTGGGGACATACTTGAACTGTTGTCTAGGCATTATGCAGTCAACCACTAGTCGCATAACGTTTACATCCCAGATATCTGAACCAATGATGCGTGCAGCGAGGCTCTGGTTGTCCATTGTGTCACGTCTTACTACTTAGTTCCCAGAATGTTTGATTGCTGTTTAAATAACACTTCCTGGCAAGTTACTAAGTAAAGTTGTGAACTTGGTACGTCTCAGCATCTTTTCCTACCACTGCACTTATTTCAAGGTTAAGACATGTCTCGTAAAAGCAATCCATCCCTAGCTTTGCTTAAATGAGAAAGGCAAAAAATACTGCAGAAGGAAAAATAAACAAATAAACCGAAAAATAAATTAAGTGTTTCTCTACATTTCAAAATAATAATAATAATAATGCAGTACTGAACCTGTAAAAAAATTACCTAAAATAGAAACGTTTCGGAAAACGACTACAAATTATATTAAAATGCCCGTTTTACATCCACAAATCCACATCAGGATTTATATATATTAGCATCACATAAACATTTTAGATAGTTGACGTAACTATTAACATTCGGGTGTTTTTTTTTTGGGGGGGGGTAGTGTTTAACGCCCGTTTTTACTACTGAGGCACCACAGGCGGTGGACACTGGTGATACATGAGATGAAATGATAAATTGGGAAAGGATATTTTTTTTTTTTTTTTTTTTTTTTAAGGAAGGAAGCGTTCCAGGCCTAAGTTTAGGTACCTCCCCGGCATTTGCCAGTTATGAAGACTGAGGAAAACCTGGAAAAAACCCCAGTCAGGGAGGACGGTCCTGGCGGGATTCGAACCGCAGACCTCCCGCTCACGAGTCCGTGCCTTAACGACCTCGGCCACCCGTGGCGGTCATTCGGGTGTTGGTCACAATTAAGATTCCAGAAAGGTTTGTGTACTCTTGTGCAGGTTATGTGTTAGCTTTCTGGAAAAGGAAAATATACAGATTTTACGCATTTAAAAAAAAAAGTTTCAGCGTGAGTGTGTGTCTGTAATTGAGCAAATACAGGTTTAAAAAAAGAACAGACAGTGCACTCATACCTGGTGACTAACAATAACTGAAATATATGACTATGTTGCTGGCCGGATTACTGTCATTGTGAGGAAGCATTTGAAGAAAAAACTAATGTGGAAAATGTTGAAAAGAATTGTACAAAATGTCAGTATCGTGTCTGCTAACACCAGAGGAAGATAAATGAAGCGCGCTTGTTACTCGTTAGACAATTTTTACAACAATCTACGATTATATTGTTAACTTCTGTTTTAACTCTCGGATGCGAATAGGTGGTTTAGTGCGCTGCGTTGCCAAGTTGAACAAAGCCTGTAATATAAGCATACATTAAAAGAAGAAGAATAAGAAGTGACGGGTACTGAGTACTTTTATAACCGCGTTCATAATTTACTGCATTGATTCCTTGAGCAAGAAAGGTATAACAAAATAGAACAAATAAATAAGATTAGTAAATTTGATGATGTTTGTACTATATGTAATAAATGCATAATTTGCTTTTCCTATTATGAACCGCTATTCTTTTCATGTAAAGAAATATAGATATGGCTAAAATAACACCAGGTCCCCTACATTTTGAATATTTAACATTTATTCATAACTCCATTATAAAATATACTTTATGTAAGAACAATTTTAAATTTTAGCACATACATAACTGGTTAAATACAGCGCAAAAAAGTTTAGAAATTTTAAGCAGTCCTTAAGAAAGATATGATAATCAAGTAAATCGGCATTATTATGTCATTTAGGGAAAAGGTACAAAAATAAGTGCAAAAATATTACGAATAAATTAAAGTCCATTATATGGAAATATATTAAAACTCTTTCTCAAGGAATTTAAAGTAAAGAAGTGGAAGAACAGTCAAGAGTTTAGAGCTGGAGAAATAACATCAAATCATATATTTATAGTTAAACGTTAATAGAGAAGAAAAATACTTGGAAAACAATGATATATTTACTTCTATATCTAAATCGCATTATAAGTTTCCAACCAGTTATGGAATGGTATAGAGCAGTAGTTAACCAACGCCGAGTCAAATCCGAGTTATACAATGCCCACAAAGCATAGCAGCTAAGGATCACAGTATTTTATCCATCGATGACGTTATGACCCTCTCCACCACTTAGAATTAAGTGTTGCGTATTGCATACCTTCAGTTTAACTCGATGTTGGCAGCCGTGTTTTAGAGAGCTATAGATTATGTTGTTTGGTATAAAAATGCGATTTGAAGCAATATCCAGTTAATGTTGGTAGACGTCCTTCAGAACATTTTCTCATTTATTTGTGGTTTTATTTTTATTAATATTTTAAAGATTATAACATAACCAAATAACTTAGGACTTTGACGATTTGCAGTAATTATGTAGAAAGTTAGGAGAAAGGTGCTTAATTAGGTTAAATACTAATTGGATAAGAGATTTTATTTGTTAAAAGGATACAAAATTAAAATTTGTTTTTTGAAGTTGATGTTTAATTAAAAGTGCAAGAATGAGTAATTAGCAGAAAATTAAATAAAAATATCAAACAAAAAGTAACATTAAACACATAATTGAGAAGGGTACGTAAACTGTATAAATGTTTAATAGAATGCTATTGGAAATAAAAACGTAACGAACGAAAACAAATAGCGTTCAAAATACCTTAACACCTGGAGCTGAATCTAAAGAGACGCTTAAAATGAAATTTTAAAACCAATTATTACCAACAAAAATGGATTTTCTGAGATATTTCTGGAAACATTGGAGAAAGGAACAATACGAAATTAAGTAAAATGAAACAAAAATGAATATTCAATTTTGTCTATGTAAATGGAACAAAGTAGGGGTTACGAAAGCATGAATAGATAAACTCATGACTATAACGGAGGGAAGGCTGAAAGCTTTACACTGAGCGAAAAAAAAAAAAGGTTGTACATTGAAAATATGTTTCAAATATATCACATGAGATTTCATATGACCCAGAAGCTATTACATACTAAATGTAATCTTGCAGACGTGCATACTACCTATAACGGGGTTCTTCCGTCAGGAGTATCACAATCCACAAGTCGGTCCTGGTGGTATAGTGGTTACAATACTTGTCTCCTAAATCCAAGATCGTGGGTTCGATCCCGGCCAGTACCGATGGATTTTTTCAGGCGTAAAAATCCTAGGTATGGCTTCCTTCGGAAGGGAAGTAAAGCCGTGGGTCCCGTGTCGTATATTTACGTCACGAATAAGAACCTCAAGCCTGAAAAAAGAGGCATCTGAGCAAAATTTGTCGGCAGTTTCACGCCCTGAATTGAATGGGACGCTGATGACCTGAGATGTTAAAGGGCGTCCATAAACAAAACAAACAAACAATCCAAAAGGAATAACCTCAACGGATATATTATTCTGTTTCCTGTAATATTTCAAATTTGCTAATAATGTGTTAAGTATTCTCCAACAATAAAATAGTGTTGCAACACAAAAACCCTTCCTGGTTTAGTGAAAATCAACTTGAGCTTTATTTCGTCCTTAAAAATTACTATCATGTTGAAGACAGACAATTCTGAATAATTACATACAGTGTTCTCTCTCTCGGAGACCTAAAACTATTTTAATACCTCGTACGTTATTCAGATAATGAATTTCAAATTTATATGCAAACCTTCAAAGATGCGAAACAGCATTGGAGCCTTCGCGTATATCGGACTCTTTCACTAACCTGCATTGTTCCGTGTCATCTCATCTCGGAAGTACATAATCCTACAAAGCGAGTTTCTCGTTTACAAATAATGGCAAACAGGTTTATTTAAAGTATGCCATGCGGCATTTCGAACTTAAGTTGGTGAAAGACGTCGATGATCAATATGTTGCTCTTATAAAATGGTTAAAATGTTAAGAGACAACAACAAACATTTTCATTCAGGAGGCCGGAATTGTCTGAAGAAATAATAAGGAGCGATTACTGGTATCATCATCAGTCATTAACAATAATTTTCCAAGACACTAGTCTCCCATATTCCATAAGTCAAATAGGAGTACTAAAAGCAAAAGCGTGTCATATATTAAAAAAAGAAATATAATGCAACACGAAAAACGTGTTCGATCACCCAGATACCCCGACTCCTTTCTTTGAGGCTTATTGAAGAGAAACGTGTGCAAAGCTAATCGCACAACTTAAATAAGCTATTGATCCTGTACTTTGGGACAAGTACTCCAGAATATGGGAAATCGCATGTAAGTGTGGAAGGAGATTTTCTACAGATGTTGTTTTGCTCCATTGAAGATATGTCTATGTCTATTGAACTTGTAAGATATTACCTACATAAGAAATTCTTATAGACAATAGTTTTAGAATCCCTAGAGAGAAAACTCCCCCGTAGAAAGAAACCGCTATCTCATTTAACATGTACATGTACATAAGATTCCCTTTTGAAATCATGGAGAAAAATGCATTATAATCAAATACCGAGATCGATTGTCCTGTAGATTGGTTTTGGGAAATTAAGATTGTTAGAAAATGCGGAACTCCGCAGTCCAAATCCGTTAAGATGAACTGGCATACAAAGCATTTAAATTGACAATACTATAAATAATGGGATGCCACAAATATTCATCTCTATCGCCGTCTCAGGAAAACATAACTTAATAAAGAATCATACTTATTCAGCGCTCATATGTGCTATCATACATTGTACATATGAGCACTGTTCAATAGAGAATGATCATTTTTACTACATGTCTTTACTAATCCTCATTAATCTTTCTCAAAGTGGTTTCCGTTTGGTGCAATGCGGCTGTCCCAGGGTTTCTGCCAATCAAAAGATATGCTGGAAATCATTTTTGAAAAGTCATTCAGAATCACTCAGCACCTTCAGCATGTCCTCTGAAGATGGAAAATGCCTCCCATGAAGGCGTTGATTTAATTTGGGAAAAAGGAAATATCACACTGAGCTAAATCTAGACCATAGGTAGGGCGAACATTGCTTTTTGTGAGATATTCGGAAACAACTTTTGCAATGTGCAATATCGTGATTCAACATCCAACTTGCTGCAAGGCAATGTGGACTCTTGCGTGTGATATTGCGTTGCAGAATTTTCAGGACATCTATGTAGTATTGCTCATTTATAGTTGTATGTGCAAGCACAGCATACTTGTAAACAATTCCTTGAATACCGCTAAATAAGTTGATCTTAGCTTTCTCAGCAAAAGTAATTACTTTTGCATTTTTAGGTGCTTGTTATGACGGCGATTTCCGCATCAGGATCGAAGTCAAACTTCATCATCAGCGATTAGTTTTTAAATAAACTCCATATCTTCCTAAAACATCATCTTCAACTGTATCCAAATCTGCACGCGAACGTTCTTTTGTTCGAAATCAGCGATTTTGGAACCCACCATGGACTAATACTTTTTCTTTTTGTGTGCTACTTTTCAGTAATCAACGTGAAATTTTCATAACTTCTCAAAGTGTTGTTGATGCTATTCCATGAACCTCTTGTATAATGACAGCAGCGGCGTTAATGCTTTCTTCCTTTAGAGCACAAACTGAAGCATCGAGTCCATCTTTCTTTGAAGCTGATTGCCTCCCTTCTTGAAACATTACATCATCTTCGAGCTGTGCTATAGGAAGAACAGCTCCATTAGACCATTGTCACATTGCATTGGCTTCAGCAGAAGATTTGTTGAGACGAAAGAAAAATTTCAGAGAAGTATATTGTTCGTCGCGTGTCACCTCCACTCTGCATGTCTCTGCACCTCTATCGAGAAGGACAAAAATGAAACTAGTATAACTATACATTATGAATTAAGTTAACAAAATATTGTAAATTCAAACTCTTGCAAGATAAGGTATGCCTGTAAAAATATTATAATTTTTATTGAACAGCTCTCGTAAACCAATCTCGAGGTAGTCAATAGTTAAACAAGATGGTCGCGCTACCAGGCGAGGTGTGGGAGGACTAGTCTGTCTAATATTTGACGTTTTTCAAGGCTTTATGCTGCTAGCGGAACAAATTACATGACAGCGCACTGCTGGGATAGATGAAGTGGAAGTTGAATGAAGGTTGCCATGTTAGTACAAAGCACAGTATAGTCAGTTTTTAAAGTCAAAACTTAAGGCGTCATAACATGAAAGTTCTTGAGTAATTCGTACATATATTCTAAAATAATGAAATTTTGCCTTCATTAAATCTCAATGCTCCCATCTACATAAATAACATAATGCACACTGTTAGGTAAGTTCTATA
Organism: Metallyticus violacea; assembly: GCA_030762175.1. Taxonomy (NCBI): domain Eukaryota; kingdom Metazoa; phylum Arthropoda; class Insecta; order Mantodea; family Metallyticidae; genus Metallyticus; species Metallyticus violacea. The sequence goes on along the minus strand of CM060840.1, from coordinate 77,339,017 downwards.
TGTGACTTCAAATCTCAGGTTTAACGTTTTTTAAAGTTTATAAAAGCTTTTCTTTGATATTAAGAATATCTATGAGCCACTGTGCACATAAAACAATCTTGACAAAGACTCAACTTGAAGTTGTTGCCAAATGCTTCATAAATAATCAAAGATATCTTGCCTAATGACGTGGTGCACCGTTGTGCTGGAAGAAGTAGCCATTATTTTCCTTTTGCAGTGTCTTGTGGCTTGTAAAAGCTTTCCAACGTATTCTGATGAATCTGTCTCTTCGGTCAAGATGAGCACCCCTTTACAGATTGTAGCAACTTATCGAGCAGGTATGGACTGTAGCCCTTTCCAGCTCATAGGAGACATGAGGCCTTTCACATTCCTTTTTGATTGTATTATGGATGTTCACTCGACCACTGACATGGAAGGTTGCTCGTTATCTATTCAAGAAATCACCCTCTCCTATTCCATATGGTCGAACATGGTAAATGCGAGTCATTGCTGGTTTGTTTGGCATAGCCATTTCTGTGGACAGTCGTAAGAGTTTTCTTGGGACTTACTGTCCCAGCAGCACCTTCATTATGACCACTCATGACCAAAAGGTGGAAAAGCATATAGCTATCATAACATTCGATTTTAACTCGAAACCATTCGAACACAAAACTCATTTGGAAAGACAATAAACTGAGTTACATTTTCATGTTTAGAAATCACAACACACATTTTGCTCGTGCTGCACAACGAGCAGCATTTTGTTTATTTACTCAATAATTTTTTTTAATTTACTCCAGTAACTTTTTTATCTTAAGCAGTAGCTATGATGGTGCTAAACTATTATGATTCAACACAATATTTTAAATAAAATAAGTATGTAGCATTACTGTTATGCTTTACAGAAATTTTATATATGCATAATTATGGTTATAGCGGGCAATGTTGGAAATGTATTAAATGTACTCAGTTACTAGTTACTGAAAACATTTACGTTGTTGCTTAGTATATGTCGTCGACAGAGGGAAATATTTACATATTTTCCCACTTTTCCCATAAATTGTCCACATTTACTGTTAAGTGGGAACATTTACCAAGCCAGTAATGTAGACCTAACTGAATCAAATGTCGATTGTTGAATTTATTTCTGTGTCTGTGTAAAGGTGCTTTGATATTGCTGAAACGTCAATAATAACCATACATTACCATATTTAATTAATATTGATGGAACCCTTACTACATTAGCATCAATCATACAGTGCAGCTGACCCTGAATTCTTGCAACCACAAAATCTAAACCCTTGCTGTGACGTCATGTACGCTAGTTCGTTTCAGGCTTATGCTGACCGAAGGAATTATTTCATCTGTATTATATACCAAATTCTTAGGCTTGCACTAGTAGGATTATACCATTATAGTACAATACATAAGTATGAACATGCAAGCTGGTTATATTCACACTAAAGTGACTATCGGTTAAAACACCAACAAATTACTTAGGCAGCAAATTCTTAAGACACCATCCACACCAATCAACAATTATTATTAATGAATAAAACACTCAATTGCACAGATCCATTCTAATGAAAATCACCTTTTCTATAAGCGTATTTAAAAATAGATACATGGAACCTCCATCTGATTTTCGCCTGATCATTTTACAACTGGGGCCCATTTATAATTATTTTACACCCACTGCATATTATTACTTCTTAGTTTAACTATTTCAAAGTTCATTTTTATAAAATATAAATCCATACCGTTACTAATTAGCTAAAATAAATACTTTTCATATCAGTTATTCTCTTGTGCAGACACTAGTGTGATAGTATCGTTCAGTGCGAGAATATGTAACTAACAAGAGTACGGTTCATTTCCAACTTTCGCCAAAGGCGAATTGTAATTATCAAAAAGCCCCTCAAAAATGTAAATTAAAAATATTTCCAACATTTACCTGCCTGTTTATTTATCAATCTTGTTCACAACTTCCTGTTTTCTACTTTGGCCTTAACATTCAGGGGCTTTTCAAAAGTAACACATACTTTTTTTTAACAGGTTGATGGAAGATTTTGGATAAAAATGCACTGATGATGAATATTATTTTGAGTTCTTGTATGATGTGCGAGCTGGTCTTGTATACGCACTTTTTAATTTACCCATAGATGATAATCGCAGGCCGTTAAACCGGGGCCAAGGGAGCCGTAAAGTCAAGTCTTGTAAAAACACATTTTGGATTACTCTCATGGAATTATTTGCACTGTGAGCAGTGGAAGAGTCCTGTTGAAAAAACGCATGATCACGCTCCCTGTTGATTAATTCTCTGAATAAGGGGTTAGTATGGCATTCACATAAATAATAGAATCTACTGTATGCTCAAAAATTGCTCATATGTTTCTTTCACCACTGATAGCACATCATACAGCAATTTTTTAATCATGGAGGGGCACTTCATGTACGAAGTCATGTTTATCAGAACTTCAGTAACAACTGTTTTGAGTACATACATAACTATGGAGGTGGGACCAGAAGAATATTAAATGTTTTTTTTTTGTTTTTTTTTTTTTTGTCCATTGTATAGATTTTCCAGAATTTCACAAAATGTGCGCTTACATATGGGTCACCTGCGTGCGGAGCATGTGTCACAGTTATTTTATATGGCTTGAAGTGCAATGATTTAGTAGCCTTTTGCACAGATCCATATAAGTTATTACTTATTGTCAAGATGATGAAGAAAATTTCTAGGAGAATTTTCTAAACGATTACCAATGTAAATTTAATCTTTCTTCGGTGAGAACCTTAAGCTACATTTTTGGTTTCTTAGGTTCGGCACTTTCGGTTTCTGAAATTTATAATAGAGATTAGCGACTTTTTTACCATCTGGAGCATCTACACCCGGGGATACATTCATTATAAATATGAATAAAACAAAATATAATATATTTTGAACTAAAAATTATAATCTACTTTTAAAACATATAGGAATTATAAAAACAAAAAATACATATATTAGCATTGTAGTAAACCAAAAAAATGTTTGTCAATATTTTCCATTCAAAAAAAAAAAAAAACAAAACAAAAAAAAACAAAAACAGAAACCATTGGACAAGAATTTTAGACTTGTTTGAAACAGTCTCCGAAATTCACCAGCTGACCTCAGACACATATGAATCGTATATAAAGACATGCTGTGCCCTTGTAAACACACGAGGCACAATGCTTCATGCATAGTGTCGAATAAACGAGGGAAACACAATACATACCCAGGAACAGCTGGCTACAACTGCTAGAGTCAGCAAGGTCAACAAGTAAGCAAGCAGGTTTAATATGCCCTCCATGATGCGGCAAAGGAATGGGTGCTCGCTCATTAGAAAAAAAATCCCACAAAGCATCACTGATCGCAGGGTACCTTTGTATTTACATGATTTCAGAGCTTTAACTTTAATGAAAGTGTATACTTTTTAAACGCCTCTAATCATTGTAGACTTATGTAAATTATTACGAAGAGGGGCGAATTAATGATGCTAAAGAGTGAAATTTGTAGTGTAGGTCATTGACATTTGAACAAGTTTATCTTTGCAGTTTATCGAAATTAATTTAACCCAGAGCCTCCAATACGCTGATACAGCGGTGAGTATCCATTAAATTCGCTAATGTGCTTGTAGTGAGCTCTTAAAAGTATAAATACTTTAAACATTCTTACCATAACAAAAGTAGGCCACAGCAGTTCTGACCAGAAGGTTGTAGATAAGTACGTACACCGTTTGTGAACCCGCTTCGTCTTTTTGATGGAGGCCGTGAAGTAGCGTCTTGGCATTGAAGGATGATTATCCCTGACGCTTTAGTCGTGCCAACGTTTTGCGTCGGCGCCGAGACCAGCAACAATGGATCACTGGAGTAATATTAATGTGAAGGGCAATGCTGGGCCGACACAAGGTCCGTCACGCAGCGTAGACTATAGGTAAGCTTGTAACGTTACCGGGGAGTCTTTAGATAGACCAGATTTCCGTAAGTGATGAATTGAGAAGGGTTCCGACTTACTAAATAATCACAAACACAAATTTATTCGCTAAATAAATTTATGTAAAAATATAATTAATTTTACAGGGTGTTGAAATCTAAAGAATATTTATTTTCCACTTAAGTTACATGAAAATGCTAGTAACGAGTGAGCTACTATAAGCCGGCCCTGGTGGTGCAGTGGTAACCATACTTGCATTCTAAACCAAGGATCGCGGGTTCAAACCCGGTATGAATCAATCGATATTTTCGGGGATAAAAATCCTAAAGTCCTTCGGAAGGGAAGTAAAGCCGTGTCGTACATTTACGGCAAGAAAAAGAATCTCAAGCGTGAAAAAACAGGCCTCTGAGCAAAATTTGTCTGTCGTTTCACGCCCTGATTTGAATGGGACGCCGATGACCTGAGATATTAAAGAGTGTCCATAAATAAATCAAATCAACAGGCTACTATAAAAAAGAACTATTATCCGAATCTCACGAGAATCGACTATACACTGTTCAATATTTTCATTCGCTACATCGAAATCTGGGTCGCATTTTTATTTGTGTTGAAAGATTATATTATCGTCCACTATAAAAGCTAACGCAAAGGCATCAGTAAAAGTATATTTCTGAAGACACATTTCAAACCGTATTACGTCCACCTAAATTTGATGTGTTTTACTGTAGTTCTGAATACGTTCTTCCATCATGTGCAGTCAGTTTGGTGTAACCATATTGTGGCTCCTTTAAAAACGAGCGCGAAATAGAGCGTTTGTTTCATATCATATTATATACACATCAAACCTATTTCGTCAAATTACTTTCAAATCTGGAGTAGTATTTAATAAACATGTGTGCATATTTTACGGCGCTACTTATGTGAAACGCATTAGCATTATTAGTACTGGTGTCGTGTAGACATATATATTATTCCTAATAAAATGGAAAGATAAATACTTAAGAAACGGTAAGAAAAAGTAGGAAAAGAACAAAGAAAAAACATGCAAGTTAAAATCATAATTTTATTAATTAATTGTTAGGTAACTCATAATTATATTATTCTGTTAATGCAACATATTATTTAAGGACGAGAAACATGTACTTTGCATTAAACTGGATGGAATTTTCTTTTCAGTGCAGAAATCGCGACAAAGATAATAATTTTACACTTTTGAGTCATCTTGCGAACAAACAGGGAAAGAGAGAGAGAGAGAGAGAGAGAGAGAGAGAGAGTGAGAGAGATGGTATTATTTTTGCGTAATCCCAGAATATTGCTTGTAAGTCAAGGAGAGGAGTTTCGGGGGAAAAAAACCCTGCGCGGATTTGTTATTTGGTTCTAATGATTTATAATTTACTTAAAAGACAGTGAGTGTTAGAACCATAATGGGCACCTATTTGAATTTCCTTTTGTATTGACATCCAAGTTCTTTCAAAATTAACAATAGAGGTATCATACTATTCAAGTTAAATGCATTAGTGCTGCCTGTGCGTGACACATGCGCACAGCAGGGTCTTTCACTTTTACATATGGAAAGAAATTCATCTGGAAAAGGAGTACTAAAATAGCACCAGCTTGGTGAGACTGTTTAGAGAAAAATATCTCTATTCTAAGTTTATTATTGCTGCGGGGGCCGAAGTTTGCATGTTACCATACAGTAATTTCATTTATTTATCATAAACGCCTTCAAAAATTTACGCAGATGATACTTAACTTTGTCAGCGTTCGCTGCAATTTACCGCCTGACTATTTTTTGAAATTGTAGAGAAATATGAAGCGATTCTGACACCTCTGTACATTCCGGAATAACAGCTGGAAAATATGGGTCAATTGTTACAACCATCTCTTAAATAGTAGAATGCTAACAGGGATATAAAACGCGCATTGATGAAAATGAGTGCGTCAATGTTCAAAAGATAATGGAACCTGCTTATAGTATTTATGACCCATCCAAAGTCTACAATTTGGTACTCAAAATCGGAAAAAAAAACCATGTCATTTCTTAACCATGAATCATATAACTGCAGAGTAGAAGTTCTCAAAAGAAGAAAACAATGTAGAAACTTTACTGTATAAAAGTTGGAAACTACTGCAGTACTGATAATGGTTTATTTTTACATTGAACTCTAATAAACCCGTCCTCTCTTATGCAGAGGAACAAGAGACGAATGGAAAACGGGATCACAACTTGTGAAAATCATATACACTTGGAAAAAACATTAGTCAACATTTTATACCCTTCTAACCCTGAATTGGTATGATGAAATTTTGTATAACCGGTAGTGTGGGATAAATTTTCCTTCCGCGGCGCGGGGCTTTTCCAATGAGCGAGCCCCCACTTGTTTGCTGCACACGGCAGTGGTTAGAAGTATGCTTGCTTACTTGTTGACCTTGCTTACTGTCGCAGTTGTAGCACAGCTATTCCTGGGCGTGCTGTTCGTTTCTTAATTCGACAGTATAGATCAAATGTATTATGCCTTGTGGGTTTACTCTGCACATCTTGTCTTTATAGGTACACGAATTAACTTAGTAGTGAATCACAGAACCAATTTTTTGGGGCATACAGTGGTTCTGCTACATGTGTGAATACTATACTAACACCTTTTGTAGATAATTAACCAACAGGGAGCGTGATCAGGTATTTTTTCAACTGATTCTGCCACTGCAAATAATTCCATGATAGCAATTCACAATAAGTTTCTAGGAGACAGAATTGTTAGTGGGGATTTGTAGCCCCCTCTGACCCCGATTGAACAGCCTGCAATTATTATCTCTGGGGTAAATTAAACAAACGCCGTGTAAAACACGAACCCTCACACCACACAAGAATCAAAGATAATATTAACAAGGAAATTCAGATTTCTAAAAATGAACTAAAAGGGATGAATAATTTTTAAAGAGATGCCAAAATATTTGGAGAATGAAGTGTCAGCTTCAACGCCTCATTTGATAATATTTTAGTCAGTAATAACCCTCTTGTTTTCGTTTTGTTTTATTGTTTTACTCTCACCGAGACCCGGCTAACAAGCTCGTCATTAGGGAAAACAAAACTGATCTCACTGTGTTATGCCATATGGAATCGGAGACGTTGACCTGTGATGCTTCTTAAAATGAAAATAATACTCTTTTTGGGCGGCGGGGGGGGGGGGGGGAGTGGTTAAGGAAATTATGCTGCGCCCATTAGTTTTTGCGTAGCATATTCCTGCATGCATGTATTATTACTGCTGTTGCTAGCTCCTCATAAATCTTTTTACCATTAACACGAAAAAAATAACAGATTGAAATTCACACATATGGATAATTGTTGAAAAAATTGTTTACATGCATAGCAATGGTTTGCAGCAGTACTTCTGGTGTGAATTCTAGAGTCCTGGGGCCGTTCGGGGGATAGGCTGGTAGCAGTCCGCTCGCGGAAAGAGGAGGCGTGGATTAATTGTGTTTCTTTGAGTTCTGGGTTGGATGCCTCTTGTGTCGGGATCAGGAACCTTTACCTCAGGGAACTTCTGGAATTTTGTGACTCGTCTGAGTCAGAGGGAAGGGAAGGAAATCTATAAAGCTACACGGAAACCCTGGAGTTCTTATCTGACGTCATTTATTTACACTTAACAGAATACTGGATTGTCCGCGTAAGCTTGGAAATGTGTCGAACTGACTGACTATTGTTCTTCTCCTACCGACTTCGCTCACTTTGATTTTGATTGTCTATTCTTTTGCCCGCTTATTTAAATTAACTCTTACAGTTCCGTTCTCCGACTATCCAACCTTTAGCTCTTAGTCTCGGATCCCGGACCGCTAACCTTTTACTGCTGTCGAAGTCCTGCTGCTCTCTCTCTCTCTAAGTCTCACTGCTATCGAAGTCCTGCTGCTCTCTCTAAGTACCACTGCTGTTCTGTGTCCCTTACATTATATATCAGATGTAAAGTTTATTGTTTATTAGGAACCTCCCATCGTGAAAATTAAATCCGCGAAATCTACCCGTAAAGTCATTAGTGCCGTTACCCTTAGTTATTGAAAGAATATGTTTCTCTGCCTTTGTCTGCGTCTAGGTAAATGGTTTTCTTTAAATCCTTTGAAAAGAGAATTACCTCTTTTCAGGACATAACCCTTTTCCCCAGGTCAAAACTTTTAACATTTCCAAGCTTAACGACCCGAACCGTTTTCCATTCACATAAATACACAATGAACCTTTATTAATGTTTAGCACAGGTGCTGTCTAATGACTACACACTACATACATGTATCAGATGATATTTATGTTAATTATTACTAGCCTTAATTATAACAATGTTAGTTTAATCAAAGACGGTCTTTAATTCCAGCTACAGTCCATAATAACAAAATGGTGGGACAAATTCGCGGAGAAATACATTATATCGTAAATATGTTGTTCATAGAGTATAAATGCTTTCTTATCACTGCCAATTGCATATTACACTACGTAATATAGTGTAGAACATTGTTGTACTTTATAAGTTACAATAATTGTGTTTCTCGTTCAAAGTGCATCCTTCCAAAATTATTTTTAGTTTTTTTTTTATATAGAAGATCACAGATTTAAGGGCAAAAATTAAGAGTTAGAGAGAATGGAAGGAGGTAGAAAAAAGGAGATAAGCACGAGTAAAAATTGATGAGGAAGAAGCATTTTTAAATAAAAAAGAGGAAGAAGAAGAAGAAGAATTGTTGAAGCAGCTGAGGAAGTAAAGAGGAAGAAATACGCGGAGGAACAATTAAAGAAAGAAAAAGAAGAAAAAAAGTGTAAAATGTAAGATAAATGGCAACAAAGAAGAACAAGAAATGTTTGATACGAATTACAACGGTGGTGTTACAGTTGCAACAATTGGTCAGTAACGAGGTATTGAAACATAACACAATTTAATGCAATGTCCGTTACTCGGCGTTCTCCAGCCGAATTGCGTGCCGGTGAATTACGTGCTAAAACATTCCGCTGGAAATGACGTGAGCGGAAGTGGAGGAGTACAAACCACTTCCGCTAAGTTGTTTGCACTTTGCGCCCACTCCAGAGAAACCTAACATCAGCATTTGTACTTCCCACTCTTCCGATGCACAAAGAGCAAGGGTGTTTTACTGCTGCCACTGCCGCATCTAATTTCTCTTTGGCATGCCTTTATCAGATCTCCACACACACAGAAACTCTTTCTTACAACATTTGTTATTTAATTATCTACAAACAATAAACTAACAGGATTGCATTAGGAAATTAACAATCTGTTTTCGTTTGTTTGAACATCCCACGTTGACTCCTGAAGTATTTTATAGTTGAGGTAAGTGAAAATTAACGGAAATAATTCATTGTTTATTGGACTACAAACACATCATTAACCTTCCGTTAGGCATATGTTTGACTGCTCACCGTTTGCAGACTCGCATTACACACTTTTGGCCTTACACCTTCATTATTTATTTATTTCAAATTCTTTTCAATTTCCTCATTTTTAGGTTAACTTTGTTTACATGAAAAATGCTCTTTCAGCGTTATTTCATTATACTTATACAAAGACTACCAACATAATATTGGCATAGTAACTACTGAAGTAATTGTCAACAAAATTCAATCACATTTATGGGCATATATTTTGTACCAATACAGCAACTACCAATGAAAATTAATTATGAATTATATATTATATGAGCAGGGGGTTTTCGTTTCATCTCTTCCTATAAATGAAAATAATAAATAATAATAATAATAATAATAATAATAATATAATGGCGATAGTAATTTATGTTTTCACCTATAAAATACGTTTCATCTTGAAACGCGTTCCCTTCGTCTTCTATCTCTTCTTCAGTTGTATGAAAAGTTTCTAATCAAAAGATCTTATTTCTAGTTTATCCTCAGAATCAGAATTATCAGTTCCATAAAAATTGTCATCCTCTGGAAGCGTATCATCATCGAAAAGCAGATGAACTTCTTTGAAACTCTCGGGGTTTTGAGTATCGTAGCTGTTGCTGATGTTTATGTCGAAAGAATATCGTCTGCTTGCAACGGCAAAGCAATTGTGCAAATATACAAGGTAACACAATACTCTAGTGACAACAACAGTACGAGAGTTGGCGCGCCGGGTCAGATTTTCCCAGCGGGTACGCAACTGCTTGTTATTGACATTCATTTGCAACTCAACAAATAAGGTTATCACTGCAGTAAAACACTGAGAAAGGTATGCTATTAGATGTCCAAGTAAGCCAAATATCTAGGTGCGTTTGTTAGAAAATTATGGCATCTAAACCAATGGATCCCTCTGAACAGTTAGCGACTAACGGAAGGTAAACTTTTTTGAGCTGGAAACATATATCGTGGCATTTAGAGCAAATAATAATGTATTAATAATATAGCAGAATATTGTTATATTATTGAAATGAAATGTTAAAGTTACGTGTTGGGCTTACCATTTGACTTCAGTGGAATGCTAAGCGACAGCGGAGTTCACTGCACGCACTGGTACGCGTGTAAAATATTAGGCTTGAGGGCCTACGCTAGCCTCCTTTTCGTAAATAAAAATTGTCGGGGGGGGCTAAATTACTGTAATGAGGGCATTTTTAGGCAGGTGAAATATTGTAAGGGTGAAAAATGTGTTCTTATTCCAATTAGCAGCTAATTTACACACACACACACATACACATACACACTCGCTAGGTAAATTCTAGAAACCGGTGGGCCAAGGAGGTTTGCTGCGGCTCGCTACGGCCTACGCTCGCCTCCTTTTCGTATATAGGGGCGAATAAATAACTGTAATGCTGGCAAAACTCCTTTAATTGGAGCAAAAAAAAAAGTTATCGTCTTATCAGGCCATTCTGTGCGTGATACCGAGTAAATCATTGTAATTGTGCCTCATCTTCTTTAAATAAAACATCGGGATGGCAGGATCCCAAACCACAATCTTCACATCCATACCATTTCGCTCTAACCGCCTGAGCGATCGTACCACTGGTTATAGGGCCCTATTATCTAGCTATAAATGTGCAAGTGACTACCTTCGCCTTTCTCGGATTCTCTGCTGTCCTTCGGAACTGGTCAGCCGCTCGTGCTGCAGCATGAGATTCCAGTGATTCCATACGATTCCAGTGCTTTCAGCCCTGCTCGTAACGACAAATTCTTCTTACTTAGCTGCGTCTTTTTACCAGGAGGGCGGGCTAGATAGAATGCTCGCCTTATTTGCTTCGAGGCCCAGTTAGGAAAGTCAGAATAGACAGTAACATGTTAATATAAAATACCTAAAGATTTAATAAATTGAAAGTATATCTTGACTCATGGATATATACTTAATTTATGCTTGCTCCATTAATTCCTCTCATGTGAAGATGCAGACGATATTGATAGATTAAAGTGGGGAATAACCCTTCCCTTGCAACCATAAGGCATTTAGTTTTTAGAAAGCTTTACGAAAACGGGAATAGGCTTTACGGTGGTTGCGACAATATATGCCAACTAAATCTGCATTGGTAGCTTCGGTACTAGTTAATAAGATAAAAAAACCCGCCAAGGGTGGCCGAGGTCGTTAAGGCGCGGACTCGTGAGCGGGAGGTCTGGGTTCGAATCCCGCCAGGACCGTCCTCCCTGACTAAGGTTTTTTGCAGGTATTCCTTAGTCCTCATAAATTGCAAATGCCCGGGAGGTACCCTAAACTTAGGCCTGAAACGCTTCCTTCCTTAAAAAAATATCCTTTCCCAATATATCATTTCATCTCATGTATCATCAGTGCCCACCGTCTGTGGTGCCTCAGTAGTAAAGACGGGCATTAAAAACTATTAAAAGATGAACATTTATTAATTTATTTTGTAGTTCAAATTGCACTAAGGTTGATATTTCGCGATATAACAAAATTTAAAGCTATGCGTTTCAAATATGATCATATATTATGTCGCAACTAGCTTCTAAAGATGAAGATTTTTGTAGTGTTTACTTACTCCAGTTATTTTCTGTAAGCAAAATGTTCAATGTTAGTCAGGCGTTCGAAAATTTGTGTATTATTAATTTCAAGAAGTAAAAAGGAACTGATGTGGATTCTCTACAACCATAAATCATCGGCAGAAGGCCAGAATCTCGATGAATACTTCACAAAATCAAATTCATACAAGAGGCCTGGTTACGATGGCTGTAAAATAATCTATGATTTGTTTAATAAACTATAATCTACTGCATTATGGCGAAACGATTGCCCCCCCCCCAAAAAAGAATTTACAAAAGGCATCAGAAGCTGTAAGAAAACAAGTCAGCTCTAGTCATTAGGAAAGAATCTATTCTTCTTTATGATGACGACAGGTCACATATTTCGTAAAGAATGCCCCGGAAACTGAACGAACAGAGCTACCTCATTCATCATACTTACCAGGTTTTTTACCAGCTGATTTTCATGCATTCAAACATATGAACTCAATGACTAAGAGGAAGCTGAGACAGCATTTCGAAATTTAATCATTTATATAAGCGACGATTTTCATTAAAATAGAATAAATAATCTAACTAATTGGCAAATTATGTACATTACTATGGTAATTATTTTGATTCGTCCTGGAACGCCTATGTGAGAGGTTTTGATTGTCAAGGATTTAGTTACTCTTATGTATAGTGACAGATTTTAAAACCGATTTCCTCCATTGTTGCAGGGAACTAATTCATTACTTGGACAAGAAACAGTTTATAATTTTGTATAGCGAATTCTTTTTTTCTGGTATGGAGTTCTTTAACGAGCCGTAAATCTGCGACGCGAGTTGCTCTTGGGGAAACTGCGCAAGTAATTTTTACGTTCTGAAAAAATCCACCAATCTCGCTTGTGTTTGAACCCACAAAGGGACAGAGGACAGCGTACTACCGCTAAACCAACTTATTTTCCTTAATAAAGTTAATTTTGAATTTATTGGTACCTTATTGAAGTTTAAACTACAAAACCTCCATTAATTATCGAACAAAAATCTATCCGTTTATTTTCTTAATGATATAAGTCCAATGTCGCAGATTTACCGGACGTTAAAGAATATAAGGGTAGATTGTTAGATTGTTGTTAGAATTTCTAATTTTTACCTCTCGTTCCATAATTACATGAAATTTCTTAGTATCATAATGTCACTAAAAGCAAAGTTGTCGACCGCAAGTGAACATTCCTTCCAAGAGTTCTTTTGTTTTTTTATTGAAATGTTCTTGCAATATATGAAGCTTACAATAATTACAGATTAGTACTATCAATGCTTAAGAAAGAGAAAGCAATGATTATTTCTATACTATCAGTAATACAAAAGACCTATCCAATGTTTGTACATAATAATCCTCTATTTTATACACTGCTGAACTTCATAATTTGCGTCTTTCAAATAATAATAATAATAATAATAATAATAATAATAATAATAATAATAATAATGCGCCTCTTGAGCTCCCGTGCTAGTCAGGGAGATCTGAAAAGCCAGTGAAGTTAGGGACTATTGGCTTTCTACCGTATTAATTCTGCGTGGAATGGACGGCATATTTTTATACAAATCCTGTGCCATTGCGAAACAGCAACAATTCTTTAATATGCCATTTGCAAGCAGCACAACGATGCAGCTTATATTACATACCATAAGTAACACTATGTACATGCTCACTTGGTGGCACAGAAGTGAAAGGAAACTATTGCGAAAGTAAACTAGCAGTGCTCCTCGCTAACCTTTTATTTTCCCTTTGAACTCCAGGAGGCAATTTATTTACTTGTCAGTTTTGCACTATGGCAGCTATTCCTGAAAGCGGATCTCCTGCAGAGTGAGATAGTACAGCTGCTGCAAGAGATACTTGATTTTGTTCGCTAGTTGCTGGATCGCGTGTCCACCACTGATAAGCCTGCATTAGCTAAATCAGCTCGTATTTCCTAGGGTTTTACTAAGGTTAATAAATATTGCAGAAAAGAGCCCGCGAGGTTCATCCAACTTTTATTCTGAATGTAAAAGCAGTTCATGATTGCTGCGTTATTAGAGGACTATCTCGGGATGATGGTGAGTTAGTTGGGCTCTTTGCTTAAAAATGTTTGACAGAGGCCCATAACCCCAATAGTGCTTCAGCATTGGTAGTTCATTTGCCATTCTAATCTCATATTCTTTTCCATAATACATTACATTAATACAGATTGCGTTCGAGTGCTTAATAATAGTTGACGCATGAGCGTTTCATCTGTTATCAGCAGAGCCCGGAAGTTGAGGCATTTATTTTGGTAAAACAGGCCTGCAAAAAGGAACTTAAAATACTGAAAATAGGCGGTAATATAATTAAAATAAGCATTTATTAAATGTGAAAACAGAGAGTAATATCACTCCTTATTAATAAAAATAGGTATTTAAGATGCTCAATACTTTATTTATCACACAAAGTACTTAAACTTACTTTTCTTAGTTGCAAGTAACAACAAGATGTTTATAAACTATCAACTGACATAGTCAGCACCTTGTTAGAGAGAACTTATTTCATCACGGAAAAAGAATGTTTTAATTCCATTGAAATGACTTGGAGCATATTTAAAACAATATATTTCGTAAGGACTCGTGAGAGTTACAACAGAACATTCATCTGTCAGAGCATAGTGGAAATGTAGATCAAGGCAAAATAAAGTAATTTGAATAGTCCTGGAGAGTGAGCAAAGGATGCGCAGTGGTTTCTGCTATGTGTATGCGTTTATAGGTAAATCAGGTTAGTATCACTCTTACTTCCATACTGAAAACATTGTTTATCGCACAGGTGTGTCCCTCTCATTTTTCTCGCTTGCAATTGTTTGTTACAGTTATGCAACTGAAAAGTTCCCCCAACACAAATTTCCTTGAATTAACTCGTGCAGATCGATACAAGTCATTTTCCAGGACTATTCAAAATTGCAATTCTTCCCTCATCCTCTCCATTTTCTGGTATTCGTATGCCCGAGATAACCGTGCCTTCCTTTCACTAATGAAGATTGTGCTATTTAAAGACCTTAAGTGAACGGTTTGAACAGAAAGTTTCTGACAGCTTGAAAAGAAAAAAATTTAAAATAAGATTCTCAATTGATATTTTTTGTAACCTGAGCATGTCCTTTAATTTTATAACTTTTTTCATATTGATGTATTGAAATTCTTTATGTGCTTTTAAAAATGCGAAAATAATTGCAGAAAAAATTCCTAAAGCTACAAAAGAGGGGGAAAAAGTTATTAGCCTTAAAATAGGCAACAGAAGGGAAGAAATACAAAAAAGACAAAATATAAACTGGTCCTACTGACCTCAAATGTACGGAAACATGTTCAATCCTGATGTGAAATATATCCACCAAGATAGAAAACGTATCTTGCCTAATTTCCGCACTTTCAATAAGTTTTTTATCTAGCGAGAAAAACATTAGCACGAGCATATAGGTGATCTACGTACTGTTTCATTACCTTCCAAATACAGTGAGAGTAATTCCTGGTAATATTAATGGTTCTGCAACATTTTGTCTTGACCTCCAACCTTTGAATCTTCCATCACTACACAAGGATCGGTTCTGGTTGTCTAGTGGTGTAACCATACGTGCCTCTAAACCCAAGATCGCGGATTCACGCCTGGCTTGGGTAGATGACTTTTTTCCGTGTGTAAAAGTCGTAAGTAAGGTTTCCTTCGTCAGGGAAGTAAAACCGCGGATCCTATGTCGTAGATATACGGCACGTGAAAGAACCTCAAGAACGAAAGAAGAGCCACCTGAGCAAAATTTATAGGCCGTTTCACGTCCTGAATTGAATGGGGCGCATGTTAAAAAGCGTCCGTAAATAAAGCAAATCAACATTATACAATGCACATAATCACAGTATTAATTATTATGCACATGCATTCATGATTTAAAAAAAAAATTTAGAAACAGGATAGATTTTGAAAACGAAAATAAAACACGATTACAGAGTGGAACCTACCTCAATATGAGTTATGCATTATTTTGCATCAAAAGGTTCCACGTCTCATTTCATACTTTGGCCAAATTATATTGGGCTTTCTTGCACACAGCAGTAACCTTATTGCAGCTCTTAATGAAACTCGTAAATATGAAATTAGAATGTAGAGCGTATTTTTCTTTTAAAACGTGTGTGAAATGATCCAAGTTATTCATTATGGCATCGTTCAGAGTATGAAGAAATTATTGTTTATACATACAACATTGAAACAGTGCAACAGAAAGTCCATTGAAGATTTTACAAGGCCCAAAAAGAAAGTATTTGAGACACTATTGCCATTCTGCTAATGATCAGGTGAGGGTGTTATTCTCAGTTAATTGTAAAATACACTCCATGCCATGTGGGTCTCCAAGAAGCTATGACTAAGAAACCTTGCTATAGGACGGTGACCCGTTGGGTATAATACTTTCGACAAGGATGTGATAATGTGAAAGATGCACCACACTCGCCTTATCCTCGAATTGCATCAAGTTAATCTGATTCAATCGCTGCTGGAGGTGAATAGGCGATAGGTGTTGGAAATGTCTATCCATTCAGATATCCCTGATTTCAGACTAAGGAACCACTTGAAACTTTGCAAGTCCTTAAAAGGATAATGAAATGTATTTCATTACAAAGACCCTGAAACTAAGCATAAATAAAGCATAGGAAGCATTACGTTTCATTGATTCTAGGAAAGCTGGGACTTCAATCGTTACACGTCTCTTGAAATATTACTCTTCATATATATACTGTGTGCACAAATTGAATTCAGGGAGCAAGTAGCGGTATACTACTGCCATACGCTGAACTTCATGACAATTCTTCAGCTCCTAGAGACAAACTTTTAGTTTCAAATAATTATCGCCGTGCTGATGGGGACATCTCTTAGTGTCTACTTTTGATTTAGATACTTGAAAAATATTGTATATTACCATGTGGTAAACTGAGCAGTTAACTGGAAAACCAAGACAACATATTTTTTTTTCCGATTGTTTACTGCTAGTGAAGTGACCTCTTAGGAAATTTATTGAACGGAAATACAGAAACTATTGTGTTTACCCACGAATCATGGTGATCAGATAACTTTACTAGTGCTTTGTATATAATGATAAATAATTTCATCTTGGATACCCATTATATCATTTTTTATCAAAGACAAAGCTCTCTCAATCAATTCAAATAGAGTACATCAGTAAACAAATGTCTTCCTTTGGCTCCGGAATTGTATGTATGATTTTCTGCACTTAGATATTACACCAAACTATCTTTCACGATATTTTCTTTTCTAGGGATGGTGTGTTTAAAGGTGGAGTGGGCACGTAATCTCCAAGTGACGGCATCCTGGCAGTGTCCGATATTGACCCCGTTTTCTTCTCTGCAGTGGACACTGTATCCGGCATATAAAAGTTTTATTGGTTCGCATAAAATTCTTCCCGAGTTATTCTACGAATTGACTGTGACGTCCGCTTGTTCTGTGAAGGCGGTGACGCAAATATCCGTTAACATCAATGATCAATAGTGATAAGACGGTCAGATAGAAATATCTAAATTTATCGGATACAAAGAGATCCCGGTAGTTTGGCTCCGTTCCAAAAGATGACTCGCGATACAATAGTGAGCAGATCTTTTTAAGTTTCAGCTAATAAATATAAAATTAATGTCGATATTCAGAAACATATACTTTGATGCTGTTGTCTCAAGGGAGACATTGTAATGAATAAATAAAACTAAAGCAAATTCTGGGAAAAAAAACTTATTTCATAAATTATTACTGTATAAAGTGTACCACAAGCTTGAATATCCCAAAGACTGCTAAAGGAAGACAATTTCCAGACACAATGGTGAGAAAAGAAACAAAAAAAAAAAATCAAAAAAAAAAAACAGAGAGAAACAAGAAGAAAATTCAGATGGCTTAGAAGCATATGATGATGAAAATAATGCAAATGGTGTTATCTACTATGAGTTATGTGTTTAATTCTAAATTAGAAGAAGAATGGATTAAGTGATCAAGCGCAGAAGACTGGGTAAGGTGAATCAAGCGCAGCAGTGGGGCGTATGAAAAGTGCGTATTTATTGATGAGTATAATAACGACGAATTTACAAATGTGATTTTTAATTCATTGAAAAAACCTAAATTTATTACTTATAACATAAAATATTATTTTCTGAGCTACAAAGCAAAATGTATTTTACATACAGGATTTCCAAAACATGTCCTTACCACTTGCAAGGGGTTTTGGGTCTAGGCAGCTGAACGTGCCGCTCTGACTTTTATAGCAAATGCTGGTAATGTCGTCCGCTCTCAGCTAAACAGACAATGTACCGGGTAAACACATTCCAACTGACGCGATTTAGTTCTACTACTATAATGTTTCTGATTTTATTTCGTGTGTTTTTCCTTGAGTTCTTCCATTGCGTGAGGTTTTGTTGTGCACACTGTTCTTCAGGCTACCCCACAAATTAAATTCACAGACTGTTAGATCTGGGGAACGAGAGGACCACACGCCAAACACTAGTCACTCTATTTTCAAACACTTCCCTAAGTTTACCCACGGACTCCTCTGTTCTATGAGCAGTGGTGGAATCTTGTTTAAACCACCGATATTATTTCTATTCTTCCGTCAGTTTATTAAAAAAGGAGACCAAAATGGCAATCATTTATTATCTGCTCGTAAATAATCGGACCGATTATGCGTTTTTCACTAATCACACACCAGACTTCAATTTTCCTATTGTAAAGAGGTGTTTCTTATATACCTTTTAGATTTTCAGAACCAATAGAGTTCACACGACCATTTTAGTGAAATCACGCTTCATCGAAAAAGAACACGAGTTGATTAAACCCGTCAGCCGCTGGTGAAAGAAACCACTTACAATAACACACATCTGCTATGGGATCACCTTGTCGCAGTATATACATGTATACAGGTTTTATTTTTAACAATCATGTTGATGGATGTACAAAAGACACGGAAACCCCGATCTGTGCTAATTTCGCTAGTGATTTTTGTCGGTGAACGCTCAAGATTTCCGTCTAATTTGTCTTCTGTTAAAAATGTATGTCTTCGCGTGTTTCTTGTTTTGCACTGAGCAAGTAGTATCAAATTTATTCATAAGATCGTAAATTGTAGTTCTGGAAGGAGGCAATTGCTCATGGAACTTTCGAATATATTTCTCACGAATGGGACGACCAATTCGTATTATTAAAAACATTTAAATTTAAATTCTATTAAAATTTAATTAAACTTACACACAAAAATTCGTTGCTCTAAAGTCAATTTGTCTTGCCATGTTCTTGTTATTTTATGTTCCAAGAGTTATTTTATTTTTTATTTATTTTTATTTTTCATTTATTATATATATATATATATATATATATATTTGATTTTGGGAAGAATGCCAATAATTTAAGTATATAATTTATAGGACGTTAAAATGCCAAGTACGGCATGACCTTCCTGAAAGAAATAATTGCATGGATCGTCACTCCCGTTAAGTGTTTATTTTCGACATTGAGGTCATCTGTAATCTCAGGAGCGCTCGTGCATCGAGATTTGGCCCTAGTTGTAAATTTCATGCTCATCGCTTACCGCCACGGTTGGTCAAGGTCGTTAAGGCGCGGACTCGTGAGCGGGAGATCTAGGGTTCGAATCCCGCCAGGACCGTCCTCCCTGACTGAGGTTTTTTCCAGGTTTTCCTCAGTACTCATAAATGACAAATGCCGGGGAGATACTCTAAACTTAGGCCTGAAACGTTTCCTTCCGTTAAAAGAAATCCTTTCCCAACATTTCATTTCATGTATCATCAGTGTTCACCGCCTGTGGTGCCTCAGTTATAAAAACTGGCGTTAAACACCATTCAAAAGAAATAAAGATGCACATCCCTTCTTTCTGGAGGAGCTCTCTTTGGGGAGGGGAGAGGTATAGGTACAAAATCGTGTCAGCGTGACAGCTGGTCGGAAGCTGATACGATTACTGCCCTAATTGATGCAAATGGGGCAGTTTATGAAATAGAAATAAGTAGTCATTAATATATATTAACGGCCTTAGTACGGAATCTGATTCCCGGGCGACAGGTCGAGTATCAACCGGTAAAATGCTCCATACAAAATAGGAAGTACAAATGGATTAGAACCTTACATTAGAGTAGATGTTGAAAGTGTCCCTCTTCCCTATCTTCGTATGCAAGATTTATTTCGTGAGAATCACTTACTCGTCTAAGTGCATCAACCGAAATTCTGCCAGTATTAGTCTAGAGTTCCTCTGATGTATGGAGATTCGTGCGAAACATTTTGTCTCATAAATAAAAACCACTGGTTAAAACACGAGAGTCATGAACCAACATAAATTACTCTTATCATCTGACACTTATTTATTGTATTTTATTGTAAGGTCCTATTGGAACAAATGGTACGCATTTTTCTTCTATCAACAGCTGAAGAAAAGGACTTAAGATTAGCGGTTTGATAACTATCTGTTGGGCGGGGTTTATATTATGGTTCATATAAACTTTATTTTACCTGAATAATTGGAACAATTATCGCGATTTTTTGTATGGAGAGTAAGATGATACAATTTATTCAAGATAATCCTTCTATTACTGATTTGTGGCATCATAGATATAAAATTTATTTTAAGTTATGATTATTTCTATTTGTTTTATTTTATTACTACTTACTAGCACGTATTTGACATGCATTCCTGTCTCGTGCGGCTTGATTCACGCATAGGCCGAGTTCCTAACATTTTATTAGTTGTTAAGTCCCAGGCGCAAGAATCGCGACAGTATCATCCGACGGCTGCCCAAAGAGACCTCTAGGCAGAACCTCCAGACGATAGAACACGAACACCAAAGTGCGAATGCCCCAAGGAATTTGAACCTAGGACGATCCGAATGCCAGACCCGAACTAACCCGTTCGGTTGCAGCGTTCAGTAATTTACTTTCCCATCTATATTTTTTCAAGATAATTTTATATTAGTTCATTAAAAATTAATATTAGATTATATGCTTATAAATGTTATTAAGAAAACCAACATCCAATCATATTTATAGACCTTTCTATTTTTTATTTAGTTGTAGACACGTTTTGCACAATTAAGTATTTGTTACACACAAATATACTTTTTGTAAAAAAAAACAAAAAAAAAAAAACTGAGGACCTGTTTTTGTGCAGCTGGCATAAATGTGGAATATATAATTAAGTCAAAATAGAGAAGAAATAGAAAATGAAGTTTGTGCAATTGCCTAGAACGTTTAAAAATTGCTTATTTGTAATTTGTGAATTTAAATTTACCAAAATAGAAATTCTGTTCATTTCATATCCAAAACTTAAAAATAATTACTACTACTACCACAACACAAACACTATTACCTCTACTACTACCACTACCACCACTACTACTACCACCACCACTACTAACACTATTACCACTACCACCACTACTACTACCACTACTACCATCCCCACCACCACTACTACCACTACCACCACCACTATCACTACTAACACTATTTCCACTACCATCACTACTAACATTACTACCACCACCACTACCACTACTACTAACACTATTACCACTACTAACACTACTAACACTATTACCATTACTACTACCATTACTACCACCACCACTACTACCATTAATACCACTACTACTACCACTACTAACACTATTACCACGACTAGCACTACTACCACCACTACTACTAACATTATTAACACTACATTACTACCACTACTACTAACACTATTACCACTACTACCATCACTACCACTACTGCTACTACTACCAATACTACCTTTACTACCACTACTACTACCACTACTAACACTATTACCAATACTACCACTACTAACACTATTACCACTACCACTACTATCACTACTACCTCTGCTACTGCTACTAGTGCTTACCACTACTAACACTATTACCACTACCACCACTACCACTACTAACACTATTACCACTACTACCATTACTATCACTACCACTACTACCTCTGCTACTGCTACTAGCACTTACTAAATTTGACAGTCGTCTTCATCAGCTTCAGGTATTAGGTCTGTATATGTATTTTGGTATGTGCAGAAATTATTGGATACTTTTTCTTTTTTCTCTCTCTCTTTTTTGAGCATACAAATTTTTCTGGATAGAACTGCAGTCTTTCTTCGCTAAGAAAGGCCCAAATATTCTTCCCAAAGCTTGTTCGGCCATAAAATGTAAATACAGCAACAGGAGAGTGTAAAGTTAGAATGCTATAATTATAACAAGCCACGGAGAGCTGTTTTATGAAACAACGGCTATTACAAGAGCCACCGAGAACAACTTGTGCATCTTTAATCCACTAGCTAAGCAGTGCAGTCTGGCTCGCGAGTTTAATGTGCGTCGTTTTTGTTTCCTTTGTTGATCCTCCAGCCGTCTTAATGTATTTGTCTTACTGTAGAACATGAGTTCTTTTGGAAACCGTACCATGTTCCACCCTCATTCAGAGTGTGTAAACGGCCTTCCTAAACCTTAATATCTACATTAACGTGGGATATTCCTTAAGCTTCTACCGTACGAGAATTGTGGATACTGCTATTCAACAAATTTATATCATACTACTATATTTTGAGGAATTTCAGTACGAAGTAATACTGGAAAACAGCAGGTGGTTTATTATAACGTTGACTATGATTACAAGAAGCGATGCAAATGCTCACACCACATTCAATATTTTATTGATATAATGATCAGATAAGTACAAAGTCGAAGCTCCACAAACCACTATTTTAACATCATTTAAATTTTTGATAATGATCTCCAATGTTAATGTAAAACCCAAACCTGTAATGTAATAAGTAATTTTTCTTTCATGATTACACTCCCCCCCTCCCCGCTGTTTTAGATTAAGTAACATTTTAAGATTTCTGCGTTCAGGATGGCCTATTTGAGATAAAAAAAAATCTAAGTTTTAATACAAGAGAAACTTAAGTATATTTAATTTAACTGACAGACTTAATAATTTCATTTATGCGATGTCATCTTAAAATTAACAAATGAAACGAAACTAAAATTTGAATTTTGACCAATCACAGCCGAATATCCCCCTGAAATTATCGAAAAAAAATATCAAATCCGTTTTAACACGCGACGTGCATTTGCCTTTTGGTCAAGAAAAAATTAAATGAATAAATATTGTTTAACGTCCGCTTTTACTGCTGAGGCATTACAGGCGATGGTTACCGATGATTCATGAGATGAAATGATAAGTTGGGAAAGAATTATTTTAAGGAAGGAAACGTTCCAGGTCTAAGTTTAGGGTACCTCCCCACCATTTGCCATTTATGAGGACTGAGGAAAACTTGGAAAAACTCTCAGTCAGGGAGGATGGTCATGGCTGGATTCGAACCTCAGACCTCCCGCTCACTAGTTCGCGTCTTAACGACCTCGACCGTTAGTGTGGTGTCATTGTAGTCAACTCTATACCTCACTATATAATTCTTAGCACGCATCACTGACCACTTTTCTGCTTTTTCAATAACAGTAAATTTAACTAATTTAATGTGTATGCACTCAAGCAATCATTTTTGCGTATTCAGCCAAACAGTGCGAAATCATTTTATAAATTATGTAAAAATATCTGTTCAAGCAACCATAAATTTTAATAAACATGTTGTTCAAAATGATAAATATGTTTTCTCTGTTTTGTGTTTCTCAGTTGGTACTAGTAAATGGAACGGTAGCGACTGTAATGGTCGATTTTCGTCTATTTCATTCACACTGTTTCTGAATAGGTAGGTACTTATAAGTGAGTATAA
Organism: Metallyticus violacea; assembly: GCA_030762175.1. NCBI lineage: Eukaryota > Metazoa > Arthropoda > Insecta > Mantodea > Metallyticidae > Metallyticus > Metallyticus violacea. The sequence continues at coordinate 77,315,323 of CM060840.1, read as the reverse complement.
CATTTTATACAACTATTAATAATCATGCGCGAATTTCAAATATATATTACTTTTATTCTTATTCTATTCGTGAAATAGTCCCACACCCGTATTTGGCTCTTCTCTATTGGCATTACTAATAAGCGACATTCGTCTGTTGCTAGATGACTTGAAAGGTCAAGTTCCATAATACAAATATACAATTATTACAATATTGTAAGCCAATTTTAGGGGAAGTAAATTTAAATTCTTGTTTTATTCTAGAAATAAAATCCTAACAAGTATTACTCGAGGGTCTGAGCTTTCCAGTTAAATTTACTGACTACGTTCGTGAGTTCAGCAGC